>CATIWQ010395381.1:0-80587 GCA_949673415.1 Euphorbia schlechtendalii
ATCTCTTCAATGTGATTGGTTGAGAGGCTTTGATTCAATCCACAATGGATAGGCACCTTTTCATGATTGGTTGACTCTTGATAAGTGTCTTTTCGTTGGCAGTTGATGGCGGTTGATCATGCTTATCTGGCGGTTGGTAGTTAAGAAGATGATATCATAAAACCGTCCATGTCGCGATTGTGATATGTGATTCGCAATTGCGATATATGATTCGTGACCGTGAACTTTTGATTGGTAGACTTCTATTTCTGAAGTGAACAGGTCACGATCGAGAGGTATTGACATAACCGTGAATTGAGTTTTCTTCAGAAATCTCCTTGTAACTTCACCTATCTTTGACAGCTTCGATTGTAAGCCAAATCTTTAAGTTCCACGAATCTTTTTTCACCTTTTTCACTCTTTTTTCATAGAATTCCACTTTAGCTCATTTTACTCCCAAGATTTACCTATTATCTGCATTTGCATAAAAAACAACCACATACCACATGAAATCTTTTATATGAAGTATAAAAATGACTTAAACTATAGTGTTTATTATGTAAAATTATAATGATAATAAGTGTAATTATACACTTATCAAAATGTAACCACTAAGAGTATTTCAGCATCCTAGGTTACCTAAAAATGCCTTGAGAGAAATTAATCAAAGTGTGCTTTCTATGTCCTTTATACTTTATACTATGCTCAAGAGAAGGTAATATTCAATTATGCATATAACACTTATATGAAGATGCGATTCGGTTTACTCTCCATTAAGAACAAAGGTATGCAACTAAACTATATAAATTACACATTACTAATTTGTGGGAAATTTCAAAATTCTACTTGAAATCTTTTGCAACATGGAATGTGGTACTCACTGCAATAGTCTTTCACCAAATGAGGTACGAACTTGTTTACCAACTTATACACTTCTGTTGAATTTAATTTGAGGACAAGGTAAAAGTTAAGTGTGGGGGTATGATAAGTGTATAATTACACTTATTATCATAGATTCACGGTCGTGACTTGTATATCATGATCACGACTTGGATGATTTTCTAGTTTTACCTTCTTAACTACCAACCACCAGATAAGCATGAACAATATTTATCATATAATGTATGTTCATTTGTTGTAGGTGTTGTGGGCTTCGTTCATTGAAGATCCTTCTCTTGTGCTTGTGCATTGTTTCCCCTAGGATTTATCTTGTTAGGGATTCCATAGATGACTCACTCAGAGTGATGACCATGTGTTCGTTGAATCAAACTCGAGTTCAGAGCTTAGATCCGGTTTAAGGAAAGTCTGGATGAGTCTTTGATCCCTCATTCTGTTAGCGATGATCACATGGAAGCCGTTTGCTTGAAGTGTTGGATGTATATAATGCCGTGCACGTGCCGTTTTGAGGAGGAGATGATGAATTTGATATTGGTTCTAACTTCTCCATAGACCGCCCTTTAGGGTTTTCAATCTATCGAACCTTGTCTTAATTTTTGCCCGGACTGCCTTTTCAGGTTTTCAATCCAGCAAACTCATTTTTCTTTATTTCATTCTTTATTTTTTCATTTGGATGTTTACTTGCGACATTCTACCATTAGCATGCAAGCAATCAAAATAAGCATATGCATAAAGATTCAGTAAAAATGACAATTCATTGATGAACTTAACAAGGGTATAACTGTTTCAAAATGATTTGACTCCTACCATTGATTAGCCCTCTTAAGTTTTCTAACTAATGTGGTTCTCTCAATGTCCAAAGTTTTGCTAGAGCCGCCCTTTTCGGGTTTTCAACTCAGCGGACTATTCTTTTTCTATTTTGAAAAGAAGCCCTAATTTTTACTCAACAAATTGAGCGTTAATTAGTAGGCTAATTACAAATTTATTTTTTTATTTGTACCACTTTATATTGATTTATTTTTTTCACCTATGCGTGATAGAAATTGTGTAAGACTTGGTTGATTTGGTAGATCGACTGCCATCCATTTCCATGACTTCAGTTATTATCTCGTGCAACATTTCTGATCGATTGATTGGTGCTCATGCCACTTTTTTAGCTTGAGGTGTATCTGATGATGAGTCTTGATCATCAACGTTCCCTTTTAAGTTTAATTGCCCCACAAATTATAGCGAGCTGTGCGATGGAGTTGTTGACGTGTTCAACGACCTGACTCCTTTTTATCTTTAGTATTGTGCCTGTTGTTTGATCCTTTAGGGGAGCTTCAATTTGCTTGGGTCATTTTGACTTTTGCTTGAGTGCCCTACGAATGGTGGTGAGTAGTGTGACGGAGTTGTTGATGTGTTCAACGATCTGACTCCTTCTTTGTATCTTTAGCACTGCGCTGGTGCTTTGACCTTAATTTGTTTTGTTGATAGTTGGGCCTCATTCTGGCTTCAATCATTTTGATCTTTGTGTGCTTCGTTCCCTTGAGTCAGTGTACATTTCATGCTTAGAGATCTTTCTATTGATCTTCCGTCCTTGTAGGATGGAGTAATTGCTATCACGTGTTGTCTAATTACATGTGTTTATCTCTCACTTTCGCTTAAGAGTAAAATCGTTTGAATTTATTGTGGGCAATCCATTTATACCCAAATTAATTTCATGAAATGATGTGCCACAAGTGCTAAAAACATTATGTATATGTTGATGAGAATGCGTGATGTCATTGATAGAATATTAAGTAAGTAAACAAAGTTCAATTTATTTAGAAATAATTCAAAATCCTTTTAAGCAAAGTCGCTGTATGCTAAATTATTACATAATCATTCATCATGGGTTAGTGTCATCCATGGATTCAAAGTGCTCCATCCTCTCTGCCTTCTCAAACACTTCTTGATAGCTGGAGAGGCTATCAGATCCGAATTGGCAGTGCGCTGTCCAGTAGCTTTGTTATCATCTCTGGTAGGGTCAAATGAGTCTACAACCTGACTTGTGTGGCCATCCAACGTACATAGTAGGATTTAAAGCTCTCACCATACCTTTGCCTTATAGCTTCCAATTGTTGCATTGTGGTTTCCATCTAAGAGTTGAAACCATAATGCCCCAGCATAGCCTGAGCAAGGCTATTCCAATCAGTGGTTATGTCTAGTGGAAGGTAGCTGTACCATTCATTGACTGGGTGGCCCAAGGTGATGACGAAGAGCTTAGCCATCATCCATTCACTAATCCTTAATGCTCTCATCACTGTTTGATAATGCGTCAAGTGAGTGCGTGGGTCTCCAAATCCTACATACTTCTCAAACTGCTTCATTGCCAAGTTCAGGGGTAAGCTATCTTCATCCTTGATTGTTGGTTGTGCAGGGTATGTGTTCTTAAGATGGCCACCGTGAGTGGCCAAGAACTATTGCCACAATTCTGCCATGCCTGGTTGTTCGAGGATGGTGTTCCCTGTGCTTGGATAAGAGCCATATTGCCCCTGGGGATATGCCGCAAAATGGGGTAGTTAAGGTGCATAGAACTATGAGGTGACCGATGTACTCTAATTAGGAATAGGGTGTTGGGTCATTCCTTGGTAGAAAGGCCCTGGTGCGAATGCTGGTTAGATAGTTTGTCTAAGGAAAAATGGATTCTGGTTATCCTACCCCAAACTGATAAAAGGTAGTTGGGGGAATCATGCGTGAAGTAGGAGGTCCCCTTGTAGGATTGACGTTGTTAAGGGTGACCTCCGGGCTGGACTCTGCATTATGGGACCTCCCGACGTGTTAGCGAATGAGTGTAGGTAGTTGTTCACTAGTGGCAAAGGCGTTTATGGTAGCCGCAATCTCAGCGCTCACAAATGATTGCTGAGAATTTTATCCCATACGGACAAGGTGATCTTCCCTCGCACCTTCTCCTTGTGGACTAGCCATAATAGTGCATTGAATTGAATCTGAGTCTGAACTTGAGTCCTCACTTGAGTCAGTGTATGGAACCCCCTCCAGATTAGCCATAATTGGGGAAACGCGGACCAAACGGTGAGCAGGCCTCTTCCAAGCCCCTTTGATAAATGAGTAGAATATTAGACCATGAATGTAAGATTCATGATATGACTCATGATGTGGGTAATGCATGAGATTTTTAATGTAAGATTCTAATTTTTAATGTATCTCAATCCATTTGAAATAAACAAGTTAGTCGTTAGGTAAAAATGAAAACATGTGGAAATGAAAATCCAACTACGGGGGTTGGATTTGAGATTTGTACAATGTCGGTGTGACATCATAAAATGAGAGATGTGAGTGAGGTGACTAAGTTACCTAGGTGGTAATAGGTTAATGGTTTGAGGTTTTGTACTATGACTAGGCCTCATGGAATGAGGAGGTTAAAATTGTTTCGGGTAAGCGGTGTGACATACCCTAATAAAATGAAAATAACTACTGTATGTAGCTACCTAATGAAAGATTTGGTTATTTCACTCAATTAGGGTAGAGTTTTTGGATACCTGTGTGGTAATCACTATTTGAGGGTATGTGGTGATACGTGAATTATTGGCTCGTGTGGGTGAATGATTTGGGTATGAGGCGTATAACCTTGAAGATTTGGTAAGTTAAGACTTTCGAAGTATGTTTACCTCGAGTGAGCTTAGGTTAGGACATCAACTAGGATATCCTTTAATGTGGGAAAAAAAGGTTTTGGGTAGGTATTTACCCCTTTTGGGCTTTTGGTGTGTATAATTACCCTGGAAGGGCTATGAGTTGGATATTGAGTGGACATCTCAAATGTGATGTGTAGGATATATTATTGCCCCTTGTGGGCTAAGTGCCGGATGTCAAGTGGACATCACGCAGTAAAAGAAAGATATGTTTGCCATGTAAAGGCTAATAGCGGGATGTCAAGTGGACATCTCACTAAAAAGGGGTAAGTGATGTTCCTAAGTGGTTTATGTCATCCTAGGGTGATACAATCTATAGTATCAACTGTGCCTAAGTGTATGTGATATTGATTTGGTATCATTATATGTACATTTAATATCATGAGTGTGTGCATCCAAGTGTTTGCACAAAAATTTGTTGTTAGTATGACATTTGTACAATGACAAATTGAAAGCAGTATACATATAGCACATAGCATGCAACATCATATCTTCCAACCATACAACTCCTGTGTATAGGGTTCTTAGCTAGTCTCTATCCTAAGTTTGGTTCATCTTAGTACCGCGAGGATACTAAGGAGCGCACCTGCAGGAAAATATAATGCATGATCGCGTGTTTGGGTAACACCCTAGGGAAAAAGCCTATGGTTTATTTACATGAGGGTTATAAATGGATTGCTGATGTAGAAGGTTCTTGTTGCGCTAAAATACACTCCAAGCCTCTCCCCAAATGGGTTGAGGGAGGTACATGTGTTATGGTAACAAGTGCTCCACCAGCTCAAGTACTATCTTTTCTCAAGGAGGTAGATTTATACAAGAGAAAGCTTCACGATAATAAGGGTACCTTAAACTAATGGGCTAATCCATTCTACTGCAATACGTTATTATGAATATGTCATAATTAAGAGAAAATGGAATAATGTGATCAATAATTTTTGGCACTTATCCAAAATCTAAAATCCTTTGAAAAATAAGTTTTTAGAAAAAATCCCCAGCAGAGTCACCACTGCGAGAGGGCGACACGAAGTGGTGTGCCGAGAGTAAGCGTGGTCCACCGAGGCATTTGAAAAAAAGAAGCACCGAGTCGAGGACTCGGTAAAAAGGTTGGAAGAGAGGGTGAAAAATGTTTTAGATCGGTTCGAACCCGAATCCGCCATCTCTTAGTGTGGAGTCGCCAGCTCTTTCCAAGAATTAGAGTCCTGTGAGGCTTAACATCCGGGGGACGGCCCACTAAGGCATAGAGATTCAGGTCCGGGATAAGTTGCTTATTTCTTAAGTGACCACATTATATTACATTTATAGAAAACCGTATTTTCTTAATTGTGCACATTCTCACTTAGGTTGTTTTTCGAGTTTACATGCATGATTCACGTATAGAAAAAGCAGTGAATCCATCCACAAAATAGTAAGTAAATGTGGAAAGTAAATGCGGAAAATGAAATTACAAGGCTTTTAAAAATCGGGGGATGAAACCACCCGCTACCCTATTAATTACATTTTCCATAAAAATATATGCAATACCTGAAGGAAAGTAAAATCCTAAACATACATCTAACCTGCATTCATAAAGGTTAGCATAGGGGATATAACATGTGTTCGATTTGATTTTAGCGAGGCCTGTATGGCCTAATTAAAACTTCGACGGTTTAAAGTTGTTATTTTAAATAAAAATAGTTCATTTTTATTTACACGTATGTTGATCAATTTTATTTGTGAAAATGATGCATGGCATAAAGTGAGGTCTATTATCCGGGAATAATTTTAATTCCCTTCGTTGGGGGTATTCTAACAAAAAAATAAAAAATAAAGAAAGAAAAAAAGATGAAGGAGAGAATTACAACATTATTTATAATAACAAGGAATAAAAATAATTCTTAGGCCAAAAATAAAAATTAAAAAGAAATGAAGCAGATGAAAGCACGGAATCCGCAGTTCTAGGAACTCAGAGGTTTACCCTTGCGATATGAATCTACTTCGGTTTATCCGTTTAATCCCCGGGAGTGTTCCTCGTTTGTTTTGGTTTAATTGTAGTTTAATTGGAAAATAAGTGTTTATTTATCCAAAAGATAATCAGACTCGTGTTCTAAATTTGTTTTAGACCCAAGAATATCTGAGGATTTCTGAAGAAAAAAAGATGAAGAAGTTTGATTTTTAAGATGAAGAAATTTGAGATCCAAATGTGTTTTGGATCCAAGAAAAAATTAGAAGAAAAGAAGAAATTATTGTTTGTATTGTTTTTTATTTGAAAGAGAGAAATTTTCTCTGAAAATTTCGAGCCCCCTTCAATCTAAAAATGTCCGACTATTTATAGAAAAATCTTGGAAAATCCAAAAAATGTAAAAAAGTCTAGCGAGGTCGCCAAAAAGTTTGGCGACCTCGCCAAACTTGCTGGTGAGCTCGGCATGTTTCTGGCAAACCTCGCCAAGCCCAAGCGAGGTTCGCCAGGCTTTCTGGTGAGTCCGGATTCGGTTTTCGGAGGCGTTTTTGGATTTTTTTTTTGTATTTTTATATTTTTTAGTTAATTTATGAATTAAAGTCCTTTTAAATTCAGCGACGAGGAAGACTCTCATTCGAAGATCGTCGGACGGTCGAAAATCGTGTGATTCGAGGATAAATATCCCGAAAAGCCGTCATCATTGAACACGCGAGCTGGTACAAAATCTCATGCTCACAACCGGTATATCTTGTCTAAAAATACTTGTACTGCTACTACAATATGACATGACACCAACACATGGATATAGTTATTTTTGAGTGTTTATCTTATATGGATCTCCAATGTATTACCTGAATACATTCATGTGTTAACTCAAGGTACAACCTTCAGCTTGTGACATTGGCTGCTTAGATCTAATCCAAGGACTAGGCTTACACATGCTAGTCTGTCTATTCGATTGATGTCTAGTCTCAATGAAACTATGACTAGGGATATTTAGACTATTCATAGTAACACGTATGTGCAGTTCTCACACCACATAGCTCCCACTATGTCCATGCACTTTTACGCAATGAAGTAATCATGGACTTTGCCTCATCAATGTGTATATACATTTTAAATATTTTACATATATGATGCTAGTGAGATACATTAATAAACAGAAAGAACTGAAAAGAAACAAAGATGCTTTAATTATTATTAATAATAATTCGAAACCGTTTGTACATTATAACTAATTAAGATATATCACTCTAATTGCCTTTAGGACATACATCATGCCTAACATAAGTTTGATCCAAAGACTGATGAAGGTATCTTTCGAGGATACTTAATTAACAATAGGGCATGTAGAATATATGTCAAGAGAAACCGGCTTATTAGACGAGTCAATCCATGTAGATTTCAATGAAACTAACGATGTAGATATGCGACCATCTAATGAAGACAAAGGGGTAAATTAGTAAGGATCAACTTAGCATGCCACTTTATGTACTTCCCAACCCAACACAAGAACCTGAAACTGAGGAAGTTAAAGTTGATGAAGATCTATCATTCAACTTCAACGGAGGAGAAGATCAACCTTAGCCTCAACAACCTAGTGCGGAGATTCCTATTGTAGATCAAAGTTTTCCAAGAGAGATTAGAACTCATCCCAATCACCCACTAGAAAGCATTGTAGATGATGTTCATATTCTAATGATGACCCATCCAACTTTCATCTCATTTATTGAACCCAAGAAGTTTAAAGATGTAGAAGGAGATGAATAATAGATTATTGCGATGCAAGAGGAATTGGATCAGTTCAAACACAATGATGTTTGGGATTCTGTTCATAAGCCTAAAGTAAAGTGAATATCAACACCAAACAGGTTTTCAAGAACAAGCTTGATGAAGATGGCATTGTTATCAGAAACAAGACAAAGCTTGTTGCTTAAGGCTACAACTAATAAGAAGGCATAGAATATGATGAGACTTATGCTCTTGTAGCTCGGGGCATGAAGCGATTAGGATCCTTTTCTTTTGCATCATATGTGAACTTCAAGTTGTTTAAAATTAATGTTAAGAGTGCATTTAAATGGCTTCATTCAAGAGGAAGTATTGTTCTCCAGCCTCCAAGCTTTCAAGATCCGAAGGATCCTAAGCATGTATTCAACTAAAGAAAGCTCTCTAGGATCAAAATAAGCTTTTAGAGCTTGGTATGAGAGGCTGACTAATTTCCTACTCAGTAAAGGCTATGAAATAGAAAAAGAAGTTATGACTTTGTTTATAAGGCGAAAGAAGGAAGATGTTTTGTTTGTTCAAATCTATGTGGATGACATCATATATAGAGAAACTAATGAGAAGCTTTGCAAGGAGTTCATCAAGCATATGATGAGTAATTTTGAAATGTCAATGATGGGAAAACTCATATTTTTCCTTGGATTACAAATCAAGCAAACTGAAATAGAATCTTCATCAATCAAGCTAAATACGCCAAAGAAGTCCTGAAGAAGTTTGATATGGAACATTTGAAGCTAATGTCCACTCCCATGGTCACTGATACAATCTTAAGTAAGGATGAAGCTGGTAAGCCTGTAGATAGCAAATTCTGTAGAGCTATTATTGGTTCTCTCTTTTATTTAACAACTATCAAACCCAAGTTAATAGTACTTAGAACTTTTTAGAAATAACAAACTGACTAGGATAGTGAAATTAATTGAGTACTAAGTATACTCTTAGTTAATGAAATTTACTGGAGTTTGTTTAAAGGAAAATAACTCAGTTTACTGAGTAATTAATTAAGTTACGGCTTAGAGTAAGAAAAGATGAGTTGAGCTGAGTATACATAGTTTATAAGATATTTAATCAGTTGTGCTAAGTTAGCTTTTTGAAAGAAAAGCTATATATCTTTTACACTTAGAGAAATATTCGGCACTTTTGCTACTAATGTTTTGTGAGAGAAACGAAATATTCTTTTTTTGCTTTTCAAAAGAAAAAGCGTTGAAATTAAAGAAGGCATTCTAAGTGGTCCTCACAATCAAAAGGTGTCAGTAAGGAATGTTGGAGATTCCTCACTAAAGACTAAGATAAAAGGAATCCTCTGACATGCACCACTTCTCAACGTCTTCGTGCAATTCTGCAATGTCAGCAAGTCAACGAATGACAGAATTCCACGTTGCATCTCGCTTACCTATCTATCAAAATGGATTTCTTGAAGATAAAAAAGTTTTTGATGCTTTAGATTAACATATTAATCTCGTGCTTCAATGTTTGAAATCTCTATCTCTAAATGTCTTGGAATTTGTCTCTAATAGGAAAATTCAAAAGATTTGAAGAGAAGAGATATTGAAAAGCTGTCAGGATGAGAAGTTTGCAAGCTAATTCCAAGACCTTCAACTATAAATAGAAGACTAAAGCATATGTTCAAACTTGGTGAATCATCTCGAATTTCTTTAAGAGCTTAAACTCTATTCAAATACTCCCAACTTCAAGAATTTCCAAATCAAGCAATCAGCGAACAATCAAATTCCAAATCTATTTGTAATAGAGAGAATAGCACTTTACATTTAACATTGTAAAAGGATTCAACATTTTTATAAGTTGAGTTCTTTTGTTTCAAATCTCTTTTTGATAAATTTGAGTGTCAGTTTAGGAAGGGTACCTAAACTGAGTATTGAGAGGTAGTTAGAAAGGAGGGTACTTTATGTTATCTTTTCTACCTATTGTAAAGGCTTCTCTCCCTAAGGAAAGAACAAATCACTAGTGGATTAAAGCTTGGAAAGAAATCCGGGGACTAGAGGTAGGCTAGGGGCCGAACTGGGATAAAATTTTAGGTGTAAAAGTTCTAACATTTTTCGTTTTCCTTAATCACTTTCATCTCTTAAATCATTCTATCTCTATTATTTGTTTTGCTTGAAAAATAAATCTGAGCTAAGTGAAGTACTCATCATCGATTGTAGATGAACTATAGTAGCAAAGCTGAGCAGTTTATTGTTTTTAGACCTAGCTTAACAAGCTTAACTCAGCTCGCATCTAAAAACTTAACTTGGTAAAATATTTTTACAAAATCCAAAAAGAAACCAAGAATTGCATTCACCACCTCTTTGTAGGTTGTTTAAGCCATTTAGGATCAACAAGTAGTATCAAAGCAATACTCAGCTTATAGACTAATCATCTTTCAGCTTAAGATCCATAAATGTCTTACAACAGTTTTAGTTCCAGCTTAGGTGTGACAATGCTCCTGAAGGAGGGAATTTCTATAAACAAGCCACCATTGTTCGACGGTAATCACTACACATTTTGGAACAATCGCATGAAAAAATTTTTAAAATCTCAAAGCATGCAAGCATGGCTCGCTATTGAGCTTGCCCTTAAATTCCTACTGTGGTTAGGAATGGGCAACGTGTATCTGTTGATCTAGAAGACTATAATGATGCTGAATTAAGGATTCTCAAAGAGAATGCCGTAGCCATCAACTACTTACACTGTGCGCTAGATCTTACAGAGTTCGGTAGGGTCTCCAGCTGTGAGACAGTACATGAAATCTAGAAAAAGTTAGAGATTACCTACGAGGGGAGTGACAAGGTCAAGGAGTCAAAGATAAATCTCATGCTGAGAGAGTACGAGATGTTCTAGATGGGCACTAGCGAGGGTATTCAAGCCATAAATACCAAGTTCATTAACATAGTTAATGAACTGAAGAGGCTTCGCAAGGAATTCACCGAAGAGGAGTTGGTGAAGAAGATTCTCCACACTCTTACCTTATAGTGGGATTCCAAGAAGAGCTCGATCGAGGAGGCTCATGATCTTAAAACCTATAGTATGATGAGCTGATAGGCACCTTGTTGACTCAAGATATGAACTTGAGGAAATATACTAATGACTCTAAAAAGAGTAAGGCAAGGAAAGATAGGGCAAAGCCATTATCCTGAAAGATGATTCCTTTAATGAATCCACTAGCTACGATTCTAATGAGAAAATGGCCCTTCTGACCAAGTATTTTAATTGCTTCATGAAGAAGGATGAGAAGTTCAACAAGAAGAAGTTTCTTGCTAAAATCAAGTTAACTCAACACCAACGAGGAGTTGAGGAAGGACCCAAGAAGGAACACATCAAAGACATCAAGTGCTTTGGCTATTGAGAAAAATGCCACATCCAATCAAGCTATCCAAAAACTAAGAAGGATAGCTATAAGAAGAGGTTCGTAAAGCAAAATGAGGCACTTGCTGCCACCTAGAGTGATTCAGAAGAATCTTCATCATTTGATGAAGAAGAAATTGATTCTGCCAACCTATATTTAATGGCGATCGAGAATGAAAGAGGTGAAGGCTTAGCATCTACTTCAAATAGAAGTCAAACCACTGCTGACTCTAAAGCTGAGCATGGCAAAGGGAAATCTCCTCAAGCTGAGGTACATTCTGAAATCCCTTTGTCCATTGAAGACTTCACCCAGATACTCTTTGATGTTATGAAGCTGACTAATAAGTCAGGGAAAAACATCAAAAAGCTAGTGAGGAGAAGTGAAGATCAGGATGACACTATCGCTTCCTTATCTCTTGATATTCTCTTTCTTCAAGTAAAAGCTGAGTATCATGAATGTCAAAACAACAAGCTCACTAAGCAATTAGATGAGTTGACTGCTGAAATAACAGCTTTGAAGAAGGAACGGGTTCCTCCTCCAGCCAATAGTCAAACTTCGAGTAACCAAACTAACAATTCTAAGAGGAAGAATTCCTCTAAAAAGATGAAAGCGAGCCAGCCTAAAGCAAAAATGATGTGGTTTTTATGGAGAAGTTAGACATGCTATAATTCACTGTAGCTATAAAAATGGTTATTATGATGAGTACAATTGGAGTAATTTAAGCACTGCTAATAAGGGAGGACCATCTCTAGAGCATGCATACTTAAGAAAAAGTAATTGTTTTTCAAGTGAGCTTTAGATTCGTTGATGACTCTAGAATGTGGTATTTAGATAGAGGATGCTCAAGGAATATGATGGGAGATGAAATTTTATTCATCTCATTAGAGCGTACAAGGAATGGAAGTGCCAGCTTTGGAGATAACAAAAAAAAAGAAGATTGTGGGTTGTGGCACTGTTGGTGTCTCTCCTTCAATCGAAGAGGTTTCTCTATTCAAAGGACTCAAGTTCAACTTGCTTAGTGTAGACCAGCTTTGTGACAAAAGCAGGAAGGTTACATTCGACTCAGCAGGTTGCTCAGTTATTGACTATAAGACTAAGTCAACTAAATTCTTTGCTCACAGAATCAATAATGTCAATATGATTGATTTATCCCCTTGCTCCACTAACGTTTATCTTGTATCTAAGGAGGATAATTCGTGGCTATGGCATAGAAGATTGGGTCATATAAATATGAATATTCTAACCAAATTTGCCAAAAAGCGACTAGTTGTGGGTTTACCAAGTATCAGCTTCAAGAAGGATGAACTTTGCTCAGCTTACCAGCTCGATAAGCAAGTTAAGAAATCATTTAGGTCAATTAATCACATAGTAAATAAGTGACCATTGGAGCTCCTCCACCTAGATCTTTTTGTCCTAGTTCAGCCTATGACCTTGGGTGGTAAGAGATTCTCATTGGTGGTTGTGGATGACTTCACAAGATTCACTTGGGTAGTCATGCTAAGTAGCAAAGATGAAACATATGAATCTTTTATCAAGCTCAATAATAGGATAATGAACGAAATAGGAAATAATAACCATAGAATCTGAAGTGATCATGGATGTGAATTCGAGAATTTTCATTTTGAAGAATTCTGTTCAGCACATGGTAATGACCACAATTTCTCTTCTCCTTTTACTCCTCAACAAAATGGGATTGTAAAAAGGAAGAATAGAACTATAGTTGAAATGGCTCAATCTATATTGAGTGATAACATTAAAGTCGATGAAAGTTTGATCCAAAAGCTGATGAAGGTATCTTTCTGGGATACTCAACTAATAGTAGGGCATATATAATATATGTCAAAAGAATCGACTAGTAAGAGGAGTCTCTGCATGTGGATTTTGATGAAACTAACAATGTAGATAGACATCCATCTGATGAAGATCAAGGAGTAACCCAGTAAGCAAATTCGCTCAGCATACCACTCTCTGTGCTCTTTAACCCAGCATAAGAACTTGAAGCTTAGGAAGTCAAAGAATATGATGATTTGTCAATCAACTTCAATGATGGCGAAGATCAACCTCCACTTCAACAACTCATTGCAGATCCTCCAACTGAAGATCCGAGTCTACCAAGGGAGATTAGAACTCATCCCAACCATCCAGTCAACAACATTATTGATGATGTTCATAATTTTGTAATGATGAGAGGTTAGCTCAATAGGATGATGAGCCATCTAGCTTTCATCTCATTGATTGAACCCAATAAGTTTGAAGATGTAGAAGGAGATGATTATTGGATGATTGCAATGCAAGGGTAGCTAGATCAGTTTAAGCGCAGTTATGTGTGGGATATAGTTCCTAAGACTAAAGGAAAATCAATTATCAACACCAAATGGGTTTTCAAGAATAAGCTTGATGAAGATGGCATTGTTGTTAGGAACAAGGCTAGGCTTGTTACCCAAGGCTACAATCACCAAAAAGCAATCGATTCTGATGAGACTTATGCTCCTGTAGCCTAGCTTGAAGCTATTTGAATCCTGTGTACTTTCGCATCCCATATGAACTTCAAATAGTTTACGATGGATGTTAAAAATGCATTCTTGAATGGATTCATTCAAGAGGAAGTGTATTTTCACCAACCTCCAGGATTTAAGGATCCAAAGAATCCTGAGCATATCTTCAAGCTAAAGAAAGCTCTCTACAGATTGAAGGAAACTATAAGAGCTTGGAATGAAGGGCTGACTAATTTCCTAATCAGTAAAGGCTATGAAAGAGGAAATGCATATACGACTTTGTTTATCAAATGAAAAAAAGAAGATGTGTTGCTAGTCCAAATCTATGTGGATGATATCATATTTGGAGCAATTAATGAGAAGTTGTGCAAGGAGTTTAGCAAGGAAATGAAGAGTGAGTTTGAAATGTCAATGATGGGAGAAGTCAACTTTTTCCTTGGTCTTCAAATCAAGTAGACTGAAGATGGAATTTTTATAAGTCAAGAAAAATATGATAAAGAAGTCCTTAAGAAGTTTGACATGGAGCATTTGAAGCCAATGTCCACTCCCATGGCCATTGATAATGAAGCCAAAAAACCTGTAGATAGCAAATTCTACAAATGAATCATAGGCTCTCTTCTTTATTTTACAAATAGTAGGCCTGACATACAATATGATGTGTGCTACTGTGCTCATTATCAAGCTGGCCTCTAGACAACCAAATCTAGCAATTGTGAAGAGAATTCTCCGTTATTTGGAAGGTTTTCTTGGAGTAGGTCTGTTGTATCCTAACTACACTGATTTTCACTCTAAGAGGATTCATAATTGATGATTATGGCAGAGATAAGCTCGATAGGAAAAGCACCACAAGAGGATGCCATTTTCTTGGAGAATGTTTAGTCTCATGGTATAACAAGAAACAAACTTCTATTACGCTGAGTACATCTAAAGCTGAGTACATGGCAGCAAGGAGTTGTGTAGCACAATTGCTATGGATCAAGCAATAACTGGAAGATTATGGTATAAAGTCTACTTATCTTGAAGTTATGTGTGATAAAAAGAGCAAAATTGACCTATTCAAAAATCTAGTTTAGCATGGCAGGATGAAGAATGTCAATATTAGACATTACTTCATAAGGGATCATGTGCTAAGGGGAGATGTCAAGTTGGAATATGTTCCTTTAGAGGAACAGCGTGCTAACATATTCACCAAACCATTACCTAAGGAACAGTTCAATGTTCTAAGGCAGCTTATTGGTATGACGAACCCCATGTGAGGAAGAAGAATCAAGAAATTTGGCTATGGGTTGAAAACCAAGCCTTAACTCTTTACCAAGGTCGAATGGGTATCTAATCTGGATTTTAGCCCTGTGTATGGAGTATATTATGAGAATCTTCTGAGGAATTGCACCATGCACCATGTTATCAAGTAGCATAATTTGAGTTAGTTTCTACAGTTGGAGGGTCCAGCTATTACAGGCATCATTAGGGCATTCTACTCAAATCTCTATGCTAACTCCTATGGTATAAAGTCTACTGATGGATGAAATTCTACTTAAAGCTCTTGTTATCACAAAGATTATGCCCTGATGGTACTCAAATTCTACTGATGGCTGAAATTCTACTCAAAGATTATGGTATAAAGTCTACTGATGGCTGAAATTGATGGGAACTCCTATCTTATATGCTCAAGGCTAGTTGTGAGAATCCTTAACATGCCTCACAAAGGCACTATGCTAAGAAGAACTCATGATGAAGATTCCATTATCATTCCTAAAGATTGGGAGCTCCCAACAAACTACGTTTCAAGGGAGATAGTTGTGTCAGGAATGAGTTGGATAGTGAAAGCTTGATATGAGATGGTTGTAAAGATTCTGTTACCCAAGATGGGGTCCTTTACCAGCTGCACCTACTTTGAAAGGTGTGTGGTCTACCATATGGTAAAGGGTAAAAGGCTAAACTGGGCAGTGGTGATTCTTCACCATTTGACCAAGCTGACTACCATCTATCATTATGGTTAACTCATAACCGCTTTAATGAAGGCAATGAAAGCAGATGTAGCCTCGTATCTTAGAGGGTTGGGTGATATAGTAGTGCCTATAAAGAAGACTTTGGACTTATAAAACTTCACCAAGATGTATCACGACCAAGTGCATACTAGGTATAACAAAGTACAAGAAAAGAGAAAAATTATGTGTGTACCGTCAGTATTGCTCTCGAATGTCCCTAAGGAAGAGGAAGATGACTTTATGGTTGACTTTGTGGGAGGTAGCGAGGATATTAGTTATAATGTTTCTCTATCAATAAAATTAGAACAAGTTACAGTAACTGCAACCACACCCAAGCCTAAAGCTGCATCTTCTAAGGTTAAGAAGAAGAGTCCTTCAAAAGAGATGCACCTGCCCAGCCCCTAGTAAGGCAAAGAAAGCAAATGAAGGCCAAGACTTCCTCTTATAGGGAAGCTGAGGTGAAGGAGCAGGCTAAAGAAGAAAAAGATGCTGTGGGGGCAGAGGAGACCATGTGCCCAAGGAAGCGAAAATTGGAAGTTTCAAAAGAAACTGAGGAGTAGGGTGACTCCAAAAAAACAAGGAAGTGGACTTGGACACTATAAGTCCTGGCTCTGCAGCTCACATAGAAGAAATAATCACTAAGGTGAAAGTGACTCAACAGAAGCGCTCTTCCATAAATAGAACTTTATAGAAAAATGTTGAAGTGGAGAGCAGCGATGAGGATGTTAGAGTAACCCTAACCCTTGATTAGGAAGAATCAGATCTTACTAAAACCAGCATCCGCACACCCAACTTCACTCAGACTAAGGAACTTCCTACTCAACCTGATGTATCTCAAGTTGACCCATCCTTGGGTCAAACATCTAACCTAGAGGTACTCTTAAAACCTACCCCCATTTCTTTGTAAATCCTACTCCTTCTCTTGTCAATCCTCAACCTAACAAATCTAATACTATAAATTCTCCTAGTAAATATCCCTTCTCCTTCTAACAATACCTAAGATTCGTTTTGCCAACATTCTTCTCCTTCCCATACTCAAACACAAATACAAACACAAAATACCCAAACTCAAATAATTCCTTCCCTTGTAAAATCTAAGCCAATCCCCACTTCTTCAACTGTACAAACTTCCAAACCAACCATTTCTTCAGACCCATCTTATACCCCTCAAATCTCTTTGATTAGAGAAGTTCCTAATGCTGAGAACTTTGCTCAACAAGGAAAGGCAAGTGGTACTGGTACTAAAACAAATTTTACAAGCAGTGAAGTACCTAAACCCAGTAGCAAGCTAATCTAAGAGGACATGGCTAATTCATCAATATTAGCTTAGATGAGAGAGTTAGCCAAGAAGAAATTCTCCACTCTTAAATCTAATAGATGGGGTAGTTACCAAATTGTTGCTAGCCCAAGAATTGATAGACTTATCATCCAAGCCTAAGGCTAAACTCTTTGAGATCGATAAACACACAAGTTTACCCTCTGAATCACTCTACTTAGAGGAGTTTTAGAAAATTCAAGGTAGCCTCTTTGTGATTCAAAATCACTTAGCGAAGGAGAGTGCTAAAAGCATGGTTGATAAGATGGCTCTAATTTTATCTGGCTTATCAGATTCTACAGCTCAGCTTAGCTTAGCTATAACATCTATCCCCACATCTACTGCACTCACTAATGCAGTTGCAGGAAAGATAAAGGGTAGTGTAGATGCTGCTACTGAGAAGCTGAGTAGTTTGAGCTCCACAGTAGGAACTCAAACTGCACAGTTCTATAAGTCTGGGGAACATCAAGCTAAAATAAAGAAGAGCATCGATAGGAAGATTGATAATGTGCTCAAGAAGGTGGAAACCACCAAGGATATAATGCACAGTATGGTGAAGATGTTGGAAACAATGTTCAGGTTTATCATGAACCAAGAGAATAAGATTAATCAAGTACTAAAGGCTGTGAATGAGGTGTCCAAGAAAGCTGACTAGAAGCCTGTGTTAAACATTGATTCTCTAATCAAATAACTCGATAATGTCTACAATGACCACATAGATGATAAGGTATCAAAGGGATAAAAGTTCATCTTGGAGGCTATGGGCAAGATCTTCCCAGAACCAAATGAGTCTTAGGACCCTAAAAGTGCTCTCTCAGTACACAAGAAGCTCAACATTCTTAAAGTCAAAATTGAATATCGTTAGAAGAATGTAGGCGAGCTTGTGTCAACCAGAGTGTATGATGCTAAGGATATTGACTACACAACACGATGTATGTCATCAATCTACCCAAAGATCCTTGACATGGAAGAAAAGCTGAAGATAGCTCTCTCTGCCTCAGATTTCAAAAATCTATTATTGTGCTTTCAATAGTTCGCATTCTAGGGATTCAATCAAATAGCTCATCTCTGTGGGTACCATCATTTACTTCTTTTTTAACTAAATGATCAAGATATCCTCGTCAATAATGGTAAAGAGATATTAGAGGAGGAGATTTCCCTACAAATCATTGGAAAGTAAGATGAATATTAGTCTACTTTGGACTCCTTTAATGTTTACCTTGAACAAATTGTACAAGGACATATATCAAAGGGGGAGCAGGTAGCTGAAGACGCTCTCAAGACTAATAATCTCAATAAGGGATCTCATCCCAAGAGGCCTCAGTATCCACCTAATACTCCTCATCATCAATAGCCTCAAAACCAAAGGGATTCAACTCTAACCTCTGATCAAGAAAAGAATCCTGGACCATCTTCAAGATCTCGTAAATAAGCCAATGTATCTAGAATAGGTAAATTTTGTAATAGGTATAAAATTGTAATCTTAGCTTAGGACATTTTTTGTGCACTAAATAAGTATCTTATTATTAATAAAAATTACATGTTTTTACCATATCAAGTTAAGAACTTCTTATATTCTATTTGCTTGTATGTTATCTCTGCTATCTATTGAATATCTGATATAGGATTACATATGTTGAGACCAACTTTAAAGAAAAGCTGAAGTAAGACAAAGTCCCAACTTGAAGCGAATTCCTCTGAGTATGGGGAAGCTGAGCTGTTTGAAGAAGATCCACTCAATATTGGGGAGTCCAAACTGACTAAGGAAGCCACTTAGCATGGGGGAGTCTTACATCACTTTCCAGTTATCTTTATATCTTTAAACTATTTATACAATTAATCACTTCTACTACCTGACTTGTTATCTGTCCAAAATGGGGGAGATTGTAGAACACAAGTTAATAGTACTTCACAGTACTTAAAAAGTTTTGGAAATTACAAACTGACTAGGATAGTGAAAATAATTGAGTACTAAGTATACTCTTAATTAATGAAGTTTGCTCGAGTTTGTTTAAGGGAAAATAACTTAGTTTACTGAGTAATTAATTAAGTTACGGCTTAGAGTAAAAACTGAGTTGAGCTAATTGTTACATAGTTTATAAGATATTTACTCAGCTATGCTGAGTTAGCTTTTTGAAAGAAAAGTTGTATATCTTTTACACTTAGAGAAACATTTAGCCCTTGTGCTACTAACAGTTTTTGTGAGAAATAGAATATTCCTTTGATGATTTTCAAGAGAAAAAGCACTGAAATTAAAGAAGATATTCTAGTGATCCTCATAATTAAAAGTTGTCAGTATGGAATGTTAGAGATTCTTCACTAAAGTCGAAGATAAAATGAATCATCTGACATGAACCATTTCTTAATGTCTCCACACAACTCTACAATGTCAGTAAGTCAATGAATGGCAGATTTACACATTGCATCTCAAGAGCCTCTCAATAAGAATGGATTGCTTGAATATAAACAAGTTTTTGACACTTTAGATTAATGGGTTAATCTCGCGCTTCAACGTTCAAAATCTCTGTCTCCAAACATCCTGGAATTTATCTCCAATGGGAAAATTCGAAAGATTTGAAGAGAAGAGATATTGAAAGCTTTCAGGATGAGAAGTTTGAAATGGCTAATTCTAAGTCCTTTAACTATAAATAGAAGACTTGAGTAGACGTTCAAACTTAGTAAATTACCTAGAATTTCTTTAAGAGTAGAAACTCTGTTCAAATACTCCCAGCTTCAAGAAATTCCAAATCAAGCAATCAGCGAACAATCAAATTCGAAATCTTTTAGTAAAAAAGAGAATAGCACTTAAGATTTAACATTGTAAAAGGATTCAACATTTCTATAAGTTGAATTCTTTTGTTCGAAATCTCTTTTTGATAAATCTGAGTGCTAGTTTAGGAAGGGTACCTAAACTGAGTATTGAGAGGTAGTTATAAAGTAGGTACTTTCTTTAATCTTTTCTACCCCCTATAAAGGCTTCTCTGCCTAAGGAAGGAATGAATCACTAGTATATTAAAGCTCGGAATGAATCCGGTGGTTGGAGGTAGGCTAGGGGCCGAACCAGGATAAAATCTCAAGTGTAAAAGTTTTAACCTTTTTCGTTTACCTTTATCATGTTTATCTCATACATCATTTTATCTCTGTTATTTGTTTTTCTTGAAAACCAATTCGAGCTGAGTAAAGTATATAGCATCGATTAAAGATAAACTATGCCAGCAAAGCTGAGCAGTTTATTATTTTTAGACTAAGCTCAACACGCTTAACTTAGCATGCATCGAAAAACTTGAGTTGGTAAAATATTTTTACAAAATCCAAAAAGAAACCAAGAACTACATTCACCCCCTCTGCTAGTTATTTAAGCCAATTAGGACTAACAACAGCTAATAGAATTGATATTCAATACCTTGTGTGCTATTGCGCATGTTATCAAGCTAACCCTAGAGAATCTCACTTAGAATCTGTTAAGAGAATTCTCTGGTATTTGCAAGGTTCAATTGATGCTGGTTTGTGGTATCCCAACAGCTCAGATTTCACTCGTAGATGATTCATAGATGCACAGCATGGAAGAGACAAGCTCGATAGGAAAATCACCATAAGAGGATGCAATTTCCTTAGAGAATGTCTTGTCTCATGGTATAATAAGAAGCAAACTTCTATTGCACTGAGAATAGCTGAAGCTGAGTACATGGCAGGAAGAAGTTACGTAGCACAATTGCTATGGATTAAGCAGCAAATGGAGGAATTTGGTATAAAGTCAAAATGTCTCAAAGTTATGTGTGATAACATGAGCATAATTAACCTATCCTAGAATCCAGTTCAACATGGTAGGATGAAGCACGTCAAAATGCTGGTCCTGAATAGCTTAAATTAACAGTAGAGGGTGGTGAATGCAGTTTTTGGTTTCTTTTTTATGTTTGTAAAATTCTTTTACCAATTATGCTGAGCTGGCTAAAAATAATAAATTGTTCAGCTTTGCTGGCACAGTTTATCTTTAATCGCTGCTGAGTACGTTACTTAGCTCGAATTGTTTTTCAACCAAAACTGATAAAACTAGAGAGAATGATGAATGAGATACACGCGATAAAGGTAAATAGGTAAGGTTAGAACTTTTACACGTGAGATTTTATCCTGGTTCGACCCCTAGCGTACCTCTAGTCCCTATATTCCTTTCAGAGCTTTAATCCACTAGTGATTTGTTCCTTCCTTAAGCAGAGAAGCCTTTACAGATGGTAGAAAAGATTACAGAAAGTACTCTTCTTCCTAACTACCTCTCAAACTCTATTTAGGTACCCTTCCTAAACTAACTCTTAGATTTATCAAAGAAAATGCGAATAGAGGAATTCAACTTATATAAATGTTGAATCCTTTACAAGGTTAAATCCTAAGTGCTATTCTCTTTATTATAAATAGATTTAGATGATATGTGTTTGCTGATTGCTTGGTTTGGAATTTCTTAAAGCTGGGAGTATTTGAACAAAGTTTTAGCTCTTAGAGATATTCAAGGTGATTCACCAAGTTTAAACGTCTGCTCTAGTATTCTTTTTATAGTTGAAGGTCTTGGAATTAGACGTTGCAAACTTCTCATCCTGACAGTTCTTCAATATCTATTCTCTTCAAATCTTTCAAATTTTCCCATTAGAGATAAATTCCAAGACATTTAGAGACAGAGATTTCGAAAATTTAAGTGTGAGATTAATCCATTAATCTAAAGCGTCAAAAACTCATTTATCTTCAAGAAATTTGTTCTAATGGAGAGGCGTGTGAGTTGCAACGTGGAATTCTGTAATTCGTTAACTTACTGACGCTGTAGAGTCACGCAGAGACACTAAGAAGCGGTACTTGTTAGAGGATTCCTTTTATCTTGGACTTTAGTGAGAAATCTTCAACATTCCATACTAACACCTTTTGTTTTTGAGGACCACTAGAATATCTTCATTAATTTTAGTGCCTTTTCTCCTGAAAATCATCAAAGGGATATTCTGTTTCTCACAGAAACTATTAGTAGCACATGTGTCATTTAATTCTCTATAGGATAATGGTATTTTATTGCATTGGACACCTCCTTATACACCCCGAAACAACAGAGTATTAGAAAGGAGAAATCAAACCCTACTCGATATAGTTCAGTCCATGATGAGCCAAGCAGTACTTAGTAGATCCTTTTGGGTTATGCACTTAAGAGCACAGTTTATATTCTAAATAAAGTTCCCTCTAAATTAGTTGATCAAACACCATACAAATTATGGTGTGGTAAGAAACTAGCTCTTTCTCACCTGAGAGTTTGGGGATGTCCTACTTATGTAAAGAGGACAAGTTCAGATAAGCTGGGTGCTAAGTCTGATAGGTGTTTGTTTGTAGGTTTCCCAAGGAGACTATGGGTAATACCTTTTATGATCCTAAGGAACAAAGGTACTTGTTTCTAGAAATGATAAATTCATCGAGAAGAAGCATATACTTATGAAAGCTAGTGGGAGCTAGCTTGAGTTAGGCACTCAAGAAGATCAAGTAGATAATCAATTGATTATTCCTACACCTTTTACACAAGAAAGTGTAAGTATGGAATTACCTATTATAACACCGATATTGCGTAGGTCATGTTGGGCTCCAATCGCTCTTGAGCGATACGGTTTTCTCATCACTGATGATAAACATATCTTCATTATGAAAGATGATGAGCCCAAGACTTATAAGAAGGTAATGGAAGGCTCAGAGTTTGACAAATGGTATACAACCATTAAGTCAGAGATGGACTCCATGTATGAAAATCAAGTTTGGAACTTGGTTGATGCTCCAAGTAGGATTAAGCCCATAGGATGCAAGTGGGTTTTTAGAAGAAAACTAACATTGACGGTAATGTAATTACCTATAAAGCAAGGTTGGTTGCAAAAGGTTACAGTCTAATAGAATGTATTGATTATGATAAAACCTTTTCACCGATGGCTATGCTAAAGTCTATCAGAATACTCCTTGCATTATCGCTCATTACGATTATGAGATCTGGTAGGATGGATGTGAAAACAACATTCCTAAATGGGTATCTGGATAGATATGTGTATATGGCACAACCTGAGGGTTTTACATCTAAGGATGGCTCAATGGTATGCAAGTTGCAGAAGTCCATTTATGGACTTAAGTAAAGCATCAAGGAATTGGAATATTAAGTTTGATGAGACAATCCAAGAAATTAGTTTTGTGTCGAATGCTAATGAGCCATGTGTATATAAGAAGGATAGTGGGAGTGTGATATGTTTCCTTTTATTATATGTTGATGACATATTAATGATAAAAACTATGTTCTTTTTCTTCAGACACTGAAGTCATGGTAGTCAAAGAAGTTCTCCATGAAAGACCATGAAGAAGAAACTTTTATACTTTGTATAAAGATCTACCAAGATAGATCTAGAAGGCTGTTAGGTCTTTCTCAAAGTACATATATAAATAAGGTTTTGGCTAGATTTAACCTTGAGCAGTCAAGAAAGGGTTATCTCCCAATGTCTTACAGGTTTAACCTTTCTAAATCTAAGTGTCCGAGAACGCATAATGGAATAACATGTACCTCAATGATTGGATCCATCATGTATGCTATGGTATGCACTCAGCTTGACATCTAACATGCATTGAGCATCATAAGTAGATTTCAATCTGATCTAGGTGAGAAGCACTGGATGACCGTTAATACTATCCTTAAATACATACATAAGACTAAGGATATATTTTTGGTATATGGAGAAAGTGATCTCTTTGTGAAGGGACATGCAAACATGAGTTTTCAGCCTGATAGGGATGATTACAAGTCCTAGTCAGATATGTGTTTATGTTAAATGGAGGGGCAGTTGTTTGGAAAAGATTCAAACAGGATACGAATACCGGTTCAACTACTGAATTTGAGAATATAGATGCTTTGGAAGCAGCTAAGAAAGCTGTCTAGCTTAAGGGATTTATTGGTGATCTCGATGTGGTGTTGAACATTGTAAATCCAATAGCGATCTATTGTGATAATAATGGTGTTATTACTCAGTCAGAGGAACTAAGGTCTCGTTAGAGAAATGGACATATACTAAAAAAATACCATCTCATTCAGTGATAGTAGCTAGAAAGGATATAAGCTTAGAATACATCCCAACAGATCAGAATCTAGTAGGTGGGCTAACAAAGCCATTGACTTAGTTAAGGATGACCAACATGTTAACGAGTATGAGATGAAGCACATGTTCTATTGGCTCCAAGGCATGTGGGAGATTGTTAGACATGATGTATCCCCTAGAGGCAATTAGTGTGATATATCTTAATTAGTTATAATCTACAAACAGTTTCAGATTATTATTAATAATAAAGGCATTTTTGTTATTTATTAGTGTTTATTTAATTTATGTATCTCACTGGTATCATCTATATGTGGTATTATATATGCGCATTGATAAGATAAAGTCTGCAACTACTTCATAGCGTAAAAGTGTAAGGACATAGTGTGATCTATGTTGTGAGAGAACTACACATATGTGTTATTATAAATAGTTTAAATATCCCTAGTCATAGTTTCATTGAGACTGGACATCAATGAAGCGGACATACTAGCATGTGTAAGCTTACTCCTTGGATTAGATCCAAGCAGACAATCTCACAAGCTGAAGGTGGTACCTTGAATTAACACATAAATGTATTCCGGTAATACATTGGAGACCGCTATGAGACATATACACGGAAAAAACCATATCCATGTGTTGGTGTTATGTCTTATTGCATTAGCAGTATAAGTATCCTCAAACTTGAGATACTGGTTGCCTTATGTAGGAGTTGCTATACTTTGGGTCATACTTATTGATACCTTAACAATCAAGATTATATGGGTGATTACGGTTATAATGATGATTACATGTTGGTAAGTTGAGTAGTCAAGATGGGATCCATCTCTCCTGATATAGTGACATAATGGGAGATGTACCTTAAGGCCTCTTGTTGAAGAGACACAGTCATAAACCTCTTATCAGAGTATAAACTTCATAAAATGAATTTCTATTCAATCTTGATACATTATGGTGAGAGGTGTTCTTCATGAACAAGTCCAATTCTAGAATAGCTAAGGCTATTACATGAGCTGACAATTAATCCAAGCTCAATAAACTAGATGATACTTAACCTGATGGAAGGAGTGTATTGTATTGGTTACTACTGCAGAACCAGATTCCGAGTATCAAGGGATCATACGCTTTTGCTAGAAAGCCCATTTGATCGTCTATAGTTACCAGGTCCCATATCGATCTTAATCACAAAACCTAATTCCCGGATGGGAAGCTAAGTTTAGGTTAACCTCTAGCGGCTCTATACTTCGAGATCATATGAGATCACACACTTTGGGTCTTTACCGTAATAAGTAAAGAACCTATAGACTGGGTCTATGCCAAGAATATTAGGGATGTCAAATCGTTAGATGAATTATTAATTGGTTGGACAAAATTAATAATTAAAAGAATAAAAGGAGAATTTTAAGAAAAATTGCACAGAGCAGAGTACGGGAATATTTCCAGTTGAGAGTGGACCCCGCAAACACAGGTTGTTCGCGGGTGGGTGATAAGTACATAATTACACTTATTATCATGATATTATTACTTATAAAATGATGTGTTCTTGTTTCATTTTATACTTCATATAAAAGATTTCACAAGGTATGTAGTTGTTTTTTTATGCAAATGTAGAAAATAGGTGAATCTTGGGAGTGAAATGATCAAAGATGGAATTCTATGTAAAAAGAGTCAATACGGTTTGATCAATTTTAGCTTTCACTTGCATAACTTACAACTTTACTTTGTTTTTTGCTTATACTTTCTATTTTGAAGTTTATGATAAGTCTATGTGTAATAACGAGTAATTCATTTTGCGTCATTTATATTAATCAAGTGATTTCAGGGTTAACAAGATTGTGTATAATCACTAGATCTATGATTATAACATTGTTTAGTGAGCCAACATTTTTGGAGTGGTAACTTGCTTACTATGGCTATATGAGAGTGACCCATAGTAAGCATAGTATTATAGTTATCCAGGTTCTTATAAGTATCATAATTCATTTACCCTTGACTTAGAAAAGTCATCTCATGTGTTGCTCTGCTATGAATTATTGATTATAAGGGCGTCTAGAACCATATTTGTTGAAGTTATTAAGTGTATGAAATATTCTTGATGATTTTGCATGTTTTTCTCAGCTAAACTTTTTCTTTGGGAATATATATTTTACATCATCTATAATCTGTTAATACATCTATCTATTCATCTATCTATCATCCAAACCCTCCAACCAAAATAACCTATTTTCGTTTACCCCATAACTCTAGTTGGTCTTTAGAACCGAATACCTTCCCTATGGGATCGATATCTTTTAAAACTACATCGAAACTGTATACTTGCAGTGGTCACCATTTTTCTATTTTGATAAGCAGTATTGACAACACTTGTTTGTATTTTGAACTTTTATCTTATCAGTAGAGAAGTGAGGAACAAGGTTTTTGGCTTCATCACCGAATATAAGCCCTCAAAATTAGTAAATTCAAAACCTTGCGATCAAGTTTTTGGCATGTTGCCTGGAAGGCAAGTGCATTCTAAAGATCAAATATTTGGAGAATACTATATATTTTCCTAATATATCTATGTTTCTTAAACTGTATAAGTTTTCAAATCCTAAACCTTGATGTGAAGAATATGAAATAATCATCTTGGAGGTGATACGTCATATTATTACGTCTGAATTATCAATAAATAGAAGAAATTCTTCTATTTTTCCTATTCGCATTCGTGACCTCCGCTCATGAATACCATCATAAAAAATTTCTTTTTCTCAACTTCTATAAGTCACAATCGCGATTTATAATCACGATCGTAACTAGTGTGATAACTACAGCAGTTTTGCAGTTATTCGACAGTTATTCCACTAACCCCTAAAAAATTAACGTGGGGGTGATCATAAATCCTTACCTTTGCAATATGATTTTCTACCTTTCAAAGATCAAATCTATTCCAAATTCGAAACTATTTCATTTCTTTCAATCCTTTCATTCATTCACAATGGTTATATCAAACAAATCCAACCTGGTTCCACCTACAAATCTCCAGGAATGGTATGAAGCTCCATTCCCAATCCACTCTAGAGAAGAAGGGGATCATTATGAAGTCATAAGGGTGCTGAGTTTAAGAGTTCCTATACTATCCATAGGAACAGCTTTATCAACCTCGGTGTATATGACAAAGTAATGTATAATCTAAGGATTCTTAACTTTGTCATTTACTCGAATATGACTCTAGGTAGCAGTGTGGACAACTGTATGGATATGTTGGTCACATTGGTATGGAAGAACAGAAGGAAGAACTGCTTAGTCTATCACCAACATGGGAAAGAGTATAAGTTAACAAGGAAGGTACTGGAAAGGTATATGGGTTTTCCAAAGGATTGCTATTATAAGATGCTTCCTAGATGGGATCCCTTACCTTCTTGGAATCGCCTGATTGGCCAAACCAAGTATAAACGTGAATCTGCCCATAGTCGGTGGATTCGTGATCCCTGTTTGCTCGCACTACACTTTTATTTAAGTGGAGCATTATTTGGCAAGTCATCATTCGACCTTGTCATTCCCGAAGAATTATTTGTGTTGGAAGCAATTTGGGATGGCATACCTATTGATATTTCTAGGATTATGATGGAGACACTCATGTCTACCGTACAGAACCCTGGAATGACAGAGTATGGATATCGAACTATGGCTAATCTGTTGGGCTAGATTGGAAGAATGCCCTATGCGACTGAAGTCTTTACTGACGAGGATAAAATTCCGAAGTTAACTACGGATGTTTTCTTCGAGTATGGGTTTCTGGTTAGGTGCATTAGAGTTGATAGAATCACCTTTGATTGGAAATCATAGGATGATATGGTGGAAGCTGATAGAAGACAAGAACGAGAAATCACGAGGGAGGAAGAACGAAGTACAACCAACCTTCATGGAATGTTGAATGAACTTATGGAGGCGTAGATCTCAATTCATAGAAAAATCGATGACATTCATACGTTGATGTTTGATGTCGAGTGAAATCTAAGAGAATCCTACTACAAGATTGACCTAATGATGGAATTGCTTACCACCAACTGAATATTCACTTTTCATTTAGATTTAGGAATTCTGTATAGTTTTTCATTTCTTGTTTGTTTGTTTTATTTTATATGTTCAATTATCTGTTTCTCGAAAATTTTTAAATAGTAAATATTCAATATTTATATTTGACATATTTGTTTCTCTTAAGTATTATAGGACTAAGTCTAAAAATTTAAAAAAATAAAAGAATCGTAGAAAGTCGCACTATAGATCACGCCCGTGACATTATGTAGTAAAAATTTCTGTTTCTATCATGAGGAAAGTCACGATCATGATAAGCCTTCGCGATTGCTACATGGGAAGAATATTACAGTTACAAATCATGATTTAACACGTGATAGATGTCTAAAACTACCAATAACAGCTAGTTTGAAGGATAAACGGCTATATTGACTATTTTGGCCAATTAGAGACCTTTTAGAACTCTA
This sequence comes from Euphorbia schlechtendalii, assembly GCA_949673415.1. NCBI lineage: Eukaryota > Viridiplantae > Streptophyta > Magnoliopsida > Malpighiales > Euphorbiaceae > Euphorbia > Euphorbia schlechtendalii. The sequence goes on from CATIWQ010395381.1 coordinate 28,967, forward strand.
TAAATAGGTCTAGGTTGAACCCTTAGCCACACAACTTCTACAAAGCTTACAAAAGTTCTAAAATTTTCATCTAAATTTTTCTTAAATCCAAACCTTTACTTTAAAAACCAATACGCCTCATGTCAAGGTAGCCGTAAATAGAAAGGAAGTCCTGAATTACCAACAAGAATATGGTTATCCTTTTCCTATTCGATCAAGTAAAGAAGGGAAAATATTCCAACATCTGAAGAAATTTGAAATCAATGGTATGATCTTTCTTGATATGGTATTCTTGAAAACCTTAGGCCTCCATGAACAAATGGAGATGTATCTTGCTGATTTAGGTTTAAGCAGATTTGTGGAGATGCGATTTCCACAAAATCGCGATTGGATTTTGGAATGTCTAGTGACATTTGATTTTTAAGATAAAAGGAAGAGGGCGATTCAATTTCGCAACCAAGGAAGACATTACACCATCACAAGAGAGATTATGAGTGCTTGGTTCGGGTTTGAAATTGAAAATTCATCAAGCATGTTGGATTCTTTTCAACCAAATATAGTTTGGGTAGATTTAATGGGTAAGAGAGTTTTCGATCCCAAAAATTCTCCCAATAAACTTATTAAGGATGAGTGCATTCTTCTAATACATAAATATCTTTCCACTTTTGTATTTTGTCGAGTAGAGAATACCAAAGTCCAAAAGAAAGATTTGTTTGTTCTTTCCTACGCTTTGATAAAGCAAAAATCGGAATTCCTGGACATTATTTGGGATATGATGAAGAAGAATTCGACGAGCATGACAAATAAGATTAGAGCGGTCGAAATTATCACCGCAATCATCTTGGGTGCAAGAAATGAACTCCCCTATGTCCAAAGACTAGGTGAGTATTTTCGTTATATGGATGGGAATTACTTGAAAAACACCAGACTTCTTCAAGAGAACGATGGTGTATATTCCTTGTACGCTTATTCCAACCGCACTAAGAAGCTAATCTCGATTCATGAAGATTCTTCCGTTGGCCCATTCGATCCAACCGTTAGACATCATCATGGAAAGGCTCCGATGATTGAAGAAGAAGATGAAGAAGAGGAAGATGAAGCTCCAGAAGATTGGAAGGCGAGCATGCAACCAAAATTGGACAATTGCCAAGAGAAACTTGGAGTAATGAAGAGATACATGAAAATTCTAAAGAAAAGTAATAAATCGATGCTTTGAAAATTACTATCCTTCTTTAGAAAACAAAATTGTCAATTTACTCCTAGTCCCTCGGATTCTCCTTCTTAATAGAATGGGTTTACTCTTTTCTTTACTTTTCTTTTTCATATTTTTACACTAGTTGTTTGTTTTTAGATTTTCAATTTTTAATAAAGTCTTCCACAATGAGGACATTGTGTTCTTTAATGTGTGGGGGGGGAATTGTAAAATCCCAAAAATCTAAAAAAATTAAATAAAATTAAAAAAATAGAAGAATTTGAAAAATTTTCTTGATGTTTTGTGTCATTTATACATTATCCATACCTATACTATACTAACATATGTTCTAAGGTTATTAGTGAGTGTTAGGTATTTCAAGTTTGATGTTATTGCATATTTCGAACAAAATGTTTTGAGTATGAGCACATGTTGAGAGTGTGAGCGTTTTGGCACAACATTTAGCATTTGGCAAGGATAAGTGGTGAGTAACATTCAAAAGCAACATTTCAAGTAAGTTTCGATACAGATTTCAATGCAACATGAATTAGTATAAGTTATATAGTTTTAGTTTAATTCTACTGATAAGTTTTAAGCGGAGCAATATCTAGTAGTGTTCTTACTATGAGTTTTATATGTATTCTTGAATACATCCTATAAGTATTGAGTGTGTTTAAAGTGTTTGGAAACTATACCAATGACACTTTGAAAGTGATCAATAAAGGATGAGGGTATTAAGTGAGAAAAAAATCAAAAGAAAGAGAGGATAACCAATGAGTTATGTAAAAGGTGAGGAATGGTATGGAGTAGAAACTGTACCCATTCAATGGGTGAAAAAAGAAAAAGTAGCATAGCACGAAAAATGGGTGCAAAGTACAAATCTATACTTCAAAAACATATGCTTAAAGGAAAACATGAGAGAAAGTGGTAAGGAGCATAAAATGCAACCACTAAAAAAAGGGAAAAGTGGTATGGAGCAAAAATGCAACCACTAAGAGTGTGTTTAGCATCCTAGGTTACCTAAAAATGTCTTGAGATCAAACTTTCCAAAGTGTGCTCCCTTTTTCCTTAATACTTTATACTATACTTGAGAGAATGTAATATTCAAGTAAGCATATAACAATTATATGAAGACGCAATTTGGTTGACCCTCAATTAAGAGCAAAGGTATGCAACTGGACAATATAAATTGCACATTACTAATTTATGGGAAATTTCAAACTTTTACTTGAATTTTATGCACGTGGGAATGTGGTACTCACTACGACAGTCTTTCGCCAAATAAGATGCGAACTTGAATACTAATTTATACACTTCTGATGTTTTTACCTTGAGGATAAGGCAAAAGTTAAATGTGGAGGTGTGATAAGTGTATAATTACACTTATTATCATGATATTATTACTTATAAAATGATATGGTTTTTTTTCATTTTATACTTCATATAAAAGATTTCACGTGGTATGTAGTTTTTGATGCAAATGCAGAAACTAGGTAAATCTTGGAAGTGAAATGAACAAAAGTGGAATTCTATGGAAAAAGAGTGAAAAAGGTGCAAAAAGATGCATGGAACACAATGATTTGACTTCAGATCGAAGTTATCAAAGATAGATAAAGTTACAAAGAAGAATTATGAAGAAATAGCATTTCACGATCGAGACTTGTCACTCTTCATAAACAGAAAATTACCAACCAATGTTCACGATCGTGACAAGTGATTCGCGGTCTCAACTTGTAATGGTTAATGGTTATCTCTTCTCAACTACCAATAGCTAGATAACAACAATCAACCACCATCAACTACCAACAAAAAAAAAACCCTTTGAAGTTAACCAATCATGAAAATGTGCCTTTCCATTATGGATAAAGATAAGACTTTGCATCCAATCACAATGAAGTGGTGCAACTCTTCGCCAATGGACATGACTCTTCATTTGGATAGACGCAACCTTTCACACTCTATAAATTGAGGATTCAATCAACCAATTCCGCGGGACATGCATGGTGTGGGCAATGTATCGCAGCGTGTATGTATAGATAGAGAGTGAAAATATCTAGATTTCATTATGTTCAAAGTTTTAGCGAGAAAAATGTATAAGTGATTCAATTCTTATTTCGATCACTATATTTCTACACAAATTTGAGTGTTTAGTGTATGAGTGTAATTGCAAAGAACTTATCAATAAAAATTTTCTTTCTTCAACATTCTTTTGTTCAATATTCACAAAGAATAGCATCCTAGTAGAGGCTATGTACGAGTAAAGACCGGATTCAAAGTAGATGCGGGAATTGTTGAAATTGAAGACTCCCATTAAAGAGTAGATACGGTTTGATCAACTTTAGCTTTCACTTGCATACCTTACAACTTTACGTTGTTTTCTGCTTATACTTTCTATTTCAAAGTTTATGATATGTCTATGTATCATAACGAGTAATTCGTTTTGCGTCATTTATATTAATCAAGTTATATGTTATCGAGTTAACTTTAAGAGTGATTTCGGGGTTAATAAGATTGTGTATAGTCACTGGATCCGTGATTATAACATTGTTTAGTGAGCTAACGTTTTTGGAGTGGTAACTTGCTACATATGGCTATGTGAGGGTGACCCGTACTAAGCATAATATTATAGTTATCCAGGTTCTTATAAGTGTCATAATTTGTTTACCCTAGACATAGAAAAGTCATCTCATGTGTTGCTCTATGGTGAATTATTGAATATTAGGGTATCCAGAACCGTATTTGTTGAAGTTGTCTAGTGTACGAAATATTTTTGATGATTTTGCATATTTTTCTCTACTAAACTTATTCTTAGAGAATATCTATATATTTTACATCTTCTCTAGTCTATTCATACATCTATCTATTCATCTATCTATCATCCAAACCCTCTAATAAAAATTACCTATTTTCATTTATCCTGTAACGCTAGTTGGTCTTTAGAACTGAATCCCTTCCCTGTGGGATATATATCTTTTAAAACTACATCGAAACTGTATACTTGCAGTGGTCACCATTTTTCTATTTAGATAAGTAGTATTGACAACACCTATTCATATTTTGAACTTTTATCTTATCAGTAGAGAAGTGGGGAACAAGGCTTTTAGCTTCATCATTGAATATAAGCCTTCTAAATTAGTAAAGTCAAAACCTTGTAATCAGTGGGACCAGCATAGCTGCCCACAAGTAAAATTGCTCACAGGTCGCTAGCGTGCACTAGCACTAGGCCAGCGCACGTTAGTGGGCAGCAAACCCCCAAGCAATGCCTATGGCAACGCTTGCGGGGCTACCACACAGCCCGCATATTCAGGCAATGGGCAGATCAGCTCGTAGATCTTAACATGGTTAACCAATTTGTGGGATAGGGTTTTCCCTATTCCATGTTGAAAAAAGGGGAGCATTCGGCTCCCCTTCTCCCTATAAATAGTTGCCCCCTTCTCCTTTTCAATTCACTTCAGCTCAACCTTTCTTTGTGAATTCGACATCTTTTCTATGTGAGATTTTTATGAGATCCTCCATGAGTTTTTTTAACGTGGCAAGAATTTCTTAGAAGGCTCAGTTAAGATTTTTGGGTTGGTCTTCGAGCGATCTAGCAGCTGCTATCTACCAATAGGTTCTTCCTCAATGAAGGTTTTGGTCGGTGAAGATTTATGTGGATCAATCATAGAGGCTTTCTTAGATTGGAGGCTAGTGCTACAAGAGTACTGTTCTAAGGGAGCGCCAGACTAAAGGAAGGAATGCATCAACTGGTAATGCCCTTAACTTAGATGCTATGAAGTTCTTGGTTTCTTTTTTATGTTTGTAAAAATATTTTACCAAGTTATGTTTTTATATGTGTTATGAGTTTATCGTGTTGAGCTTTACTGACACAGTTTATCTTCAACAGTTGGAGGGTCTGCAATAGGTTGCTGAGGAGGAGGTTAATCTTCACCATCGTTGAAGTTGATTGAGAGATCATTGTCTTCTTTGAATTCCTCAACTATAGGTTCTTGTACTAGGTTGGGTAGCATAGAGAGTGGCATGCTGAGAGGATTTCCTTGTTGGGTTACTCCTTCATCTTTATCAAATGGTCCTCTATCTGCATTGTTAATTTCATCAAAATCTACATTCATAGACTACTCTAATAGGCCGGTTCTTTTGACATATATTCTATATGCCCTACTGTTAGTTGAGTATCCTAGAAGGATACCATCATCAAATTTAGGATCAAACTACCTAGCTACTCCTTGGTGTTAAGAATAAAAAACCTATAACCAAATGATCTAGATTACCAATCTTAGGCTTGCACCCTCGCCAAAGCTCATAGGGTGTTTTCTCAAGAATTGGGTGAATTAAAACCCGATTCAAGATATAATAGGCTATATTAACAGCTTCTCCCCAAGAGTACTTTGGTAGATTGTTATCACTCAACATGGATAAAGCCATTTCAACTATGGTTCTGTTCTGCCTTTCTACAACCCCATTTTGTTGAGGTGTATGAGGAGAAGAGAAGTTGTGATCAATACCATATGCTGAACAAAATTCTTCGAAATGAAAGTTCTCGAATTCACGTCCATGATCACTTCGGATTCTACTAATTTTAGTTCTTATTTCATTCATTATCCGGATACTGAGCTTGACAAAAGATTCATATGTTTCATCTTTACTACTCAGCAAGACTACCCAAGTGAATCTCATGAATTCATCTACAACCACCTATTAAAAACCTCTTACCACCCATGCTCATTGCTGAACAGGGCTGAAAAGATCTAGGTGGAGGAGCTCAAACAATCGCTTAGTTACTACGTAATTAATTGACCTAAATGATTTCTTACTTTGCTTACTGAGCTGGCAAGCTGAGCAAAGTTTATCCTTCTCAAAGCTGAAACTAGGTAAACCCACAACTAGTTACTTTTTGGCCAGTTTAGACAGAATGTTCATATTTATATGACCCAACCTTCTGTGCCAAAGCCATAAATTATCCTCCTTAGATACAAGACACACATTAGTGGAGCCAGGAGATAAATCAATCATATATACATTATTGATTCTAGGAGCAAATAGAGTCAGTCTTACAGTCAATAACCGAGCAACCTGCTAAGTCAAACGTAACCTTTGAGCCTTTTTCACAATGTAGGGCTACACTATGCAAGTTGAACTTTAGTCCTTTGACCATGGAAACCTCTTCGATTAAAGGAGAAACACCAACTATGCTACAGCCACAATCTTTCCCTTTTGGTTGTCTCCAAAACTGACACTTCCATTTTGTTTACGCTCCAATGAGATGAACTGACTTTCATCTCCCATCATATGCCTTGAGCATCTATTACAAGGAGAAATTGAAGATCAAGTCAGGATGAGAAGTTTACAATGACTACTTCTAAATCATCCAAATATAAATACAAGAATGAAGAAGACATTTAAACTTGGTGAATCACCTTAAATTTCTTAAGAGCTAAAATACTCTCAAATTATTCCCAACTTTTAGAAATTCCAAAATCAAGAATTCTAAAGCAAATGCTTATCGTTCCAATTAGTTTGTAATAGAGAGAAACCATATTAGATTTAACATTGTAAAAGGATTCAACGAATTTTATAAGTTCAAATCTTTTGTTCGTAAACTTTCAATTAAATTAGTGTGACAGTTTAGGAAGGGTACCTAAACTATGGTTGAGAGGTAGTTAGAAAGAAATGTACTTTCTATAATAGTTTCTACTCGCTGTAAAGGCTTCTCCACCTAAGGAAGGAAAGAAACACTAGTGGATTAAAGCTTAGAAAGGAATCCGGGGACTAGAGGTAGGCTCGAGGTCAAACCAGGATAAAATCTCAAGTGTTAACTTTCTTAAACCTTGTCACTATCTTTATAGTGTCTTTGCTCTTTCATCATCTCTCTCTATTTATAAGTTTTGCTTGAAAAACTAATCCAAGCTGAGTAAAGTACTCAGCATAAATTGAAGATAAACTAGTTCAACGAACCTGAGTAGTTTATAATTTTTAGACATGCTCACAGCATACATTACTCAGCACTCATCTAAAAACAAAACTTGGGAGCAAACTTTTATAAATCTTAAAATCAACCAAGTAACCGCATTCGCCCCCCTATGCTCAGTTATTTAAGTTAACACTGACCAACAGACACAAAATATAAATTGCTAATTTAAAAGTAAATTTTTAGAAAATGTACTTAGTAATCATTACATTGAGGCTTTGCTCTCTTGGAATACCATTCACTTTATTTTATTTCAGTTAAGTTCACTAAAGTTCATTTCATTTAATTCAGACATGCGCAGTTCTAAAATTGAAATAAGTTTAGTTCAATTCAGTCCAACTCAATTCAGTTCATTTGATCTACTTCAGTTCAGTTTTCATTAGTTGAACATGGCTTAAATATTCCACCCATGGTGAATGTGAATCAAATACGAGAGGTTAAGACATTGTTCTTAATTTAAAAATATTTAAATATATCTTTTTATTTAAAGAGTCACTTAAATAATATTCATAATGTGGTATATTCTATGGTGACTTTGTCAAAAACAAAGTCTTCATTACTTTGCCTCTTATCACCATTGGATCAATGGTATGAAGATTGATCTAATGGTGATAAAATGCAAAGTAAGATGTACTTTGTTAAAAACAAATTCATCATAACCTACAACTTATAATGTAGATATTATTAATATTTTTGAACAAAAAAATATTACAGTTTTACTTATAACGTTAATATAAGCTAAAACGTACTTGTATAAAAATAGAAGAAAAATATGTTTCTGAATTGCTATGAGTTGCCATGTATTATTTCATGTCGTCTATATATTTCACAATACTAACCTAAATTACTCCTTTTTTAAACTTCTATGTTCTCAAATTTTTCTCAAAATCTTTTATTTGTTCTCTCTTGCATTGAAGCACAATGGATGAATAAAGATGTAAAAAATCAATATCGTAATGAGTTTTGGTTAGAAAATTAAAAATATTATATAATTGATTATGCACAAGCAGGTGAGATTCCCGCCCAAGCACTAGCGGAAGCGAATGGGATTTTCGCCCGTGTCATGGCATGGGTGGACAATCCACACCATGGCGCATATGGAATTCCGGTCTGCCCATGCCATGGCGCAGATGGAATTCCAGTCTGCCCATTCAATGTGCGGATGAAAATCCCGTGGACGGAAATCCTATCCACTTTTGACATCACATTTTTCAAATCTTGATGTAAGGGCATCATAATATTTTCAATCAGGTAACACGAAGTAAAACTAGGTGGCACGTAGTGATACACATATGTTTTTATACCAAATGTCTTAAAAAAATGAATATTTTAACATTAAATTATTTTTTTAAAAATAAAGGTTAATAATGGAAGAGACAATTAATGCATCAAATGCCCGACAGTCAGGTTACAAGATTGAGGTTATCATACATTGGAAATATATAAGCATTAATAGTGGCATATAAGTGGTGTAGATTTGGTCCACTTATATATCACTTATGTATTCTAAAATAATATCGTAATTAATTCTAATATTACTACCATGTGTAATTTAATTCCCAAGGGTTAAAAAAATGAAGAAACATAAGTGTGCCATACATGAAGTCGAAGCAAAGCCTTTTTTGCAGTAGCATCATTTTAAATACTTCAAATTTCTCAACATAAAAATGCACCTAAAATTATAGGGAAGTAACGCAAATGGTTATTTTCCATATCCTCTTCAATTGATAGCCTTTTATTGAAGTTATTAGAAATCAGGATATAAAGAGAGTGTGGATTTACTAATTGTAAGTTCATAAAAGAGGAGTGATGTTTATTTGTTCCTCCATGTCTGTATTCAATCCACAATCCACGTATGTTGAAACTGAAAATGGGAGAAGTTAGAAATTATTTGACAATAGGTAGATTTACTTTGATGTTTTTCATCAATTGTTTTCCTACAACATTTTTAACCTATTTCACTTTTAATTAATTATTTATCAAAGCTCAACTCTTTTACTTTAAAGTATTTTTCAATTTTACATTCAGACTAAACAATTTAACGAAATCATAACTCTCCTCATGAATTGACCTTACTTCCATTGTTACAAATCCGAGTAGGCTATTAAAATTGGCAAATTCGACTCTAGCTAAGTTCTTCATCAACGGATGTAGTTTGATAGTGTATGAGATCCATTGTATTGTGTGCCACATTATGAACCAATTCATTATCTTTAAAAACTCAAAATTTGTCATGAAGTATAACACAACTAGCCCCCCGAGTCCTGCAACAACAATATTATATATTACTTACCTAAAATTATAGGGAAGTAACGCAAATGGTTCATTTTCCATATCCTCTTGAATTGATATCCTTTTAGTAAAGTTATTAGAAATCAAAAGATAAAAAGAGTGTGGATTTACTAATTGTAAGTTCATGAAAGAGGAGTAATGCTTATTTGTTCCTGCATGTTTGTATTCAATCAACAATCCAAATTTGTTGAAATTGAAAGGGGAGAAGCAAGAAATTATTTGATAATAGATAGATTTACTTGGATGCGTTTCTTCAGTTGTCTTTCTTACAAATTTTTTAATCTATTTTGCTTTTAATTATTTTTTTTTATCAAATCTCAACTCTTTTACTTCTAAGTTTTTTTCAATTTTACATTCGAACAAAACAAATAAAATTATAACCCTCCCCGTGAAATCGACTCTACTTCCATTTTTATAAATCCCAAGTAGGCATTAAATTTGTTGAATTCGACTCTAGCCAAGGTTTTCAACAATGGTTGTAATTTGATATTGTATGAGATCCATCGTATCGTGTGCTATTATGAGCCAATTTATTGCGTTGAAAACACAAATTTTGTCATCAAATATAACCCGACTAGCCCCTGAAGTCTTGCAACAACAATTTCATATATTACTTACCTAAAGTTATAGGGAAGTAACGCAAATGGTTCACTTTCCATATATTCCTGTATTGATATCCTTTTATTAAAGTTATTAGAAATCAGGATATAAAGCGTGTGTGGAATTTACTAATTGTAAGTTCAAAAAAGAGGAGTAATGTTTATTTGTTCCTCATTGTCTGTATTCAATCAACAATCCGAATTGTTGAAACTGAGATGGGGAGAAGTAAGAAATTATTTGACAATAGATAGATTTACTTGGATGCTTTTCATCAATTCTTTTTCCTACAACATTTTTAATCTGTTTTTCTTTTAATTATTTTTTTTATCAAACCTTAACTGTTTTACTTTTTAAGTATTTTTCAATGCGTCAAGAGTCTCTATACTTGAGATTGAGGCGGAAGCGACATGGCCGGTCCAAATATACCGAGTGTCCTAGGAAAAGTAAGAAACAAAAGACTCTCTAATTAAAAATATTTGTGTAAAAGTCAAATATATATCCTAATTTATGTTAAATGATTAAAAATATCATGACAGATGTTCACTAATTTTGATGAAACTTGCTTCTCAAACAAAGATTTTGAGCTAATTTCTAACAAATGCTTGGATATACCAATAGACATAAAAAAAAATATGTACCATTTTGATCGTGGGCCCTAAGCTACCACACTCTTGATCTATTGGGAGGTGTTGGAGTCACACTCAAGGTAGGAAATGGATTGCAACGAAACTTGCATAAAAAAATTGTCGAATTAATAAAATTCAGTTGAGAGAGCATAAAGAATCGTTCATGATTAATGCCTGAGATTTAGATGGAGGATTTTGACTTGCCGCATAAAATTGATTGCTACGAATCTCGCAAAAAACACTTATCGAATTAATAGAAGGAACATCCAAGAGAACATAAGGAATCACCATCATGACTAAAACCTCGGGAAGAGGGATCTGGCGATTGCAATTATGACATGGAGAAATCAGGAGAGGCCATAACGTCAAGGCGAGTCATTTCTCAATATTAGGTTGAATATTGAATTAATTGCACAATTTGTGCCATTATTAAAATGTTCATATTTCTTGATTCTGTACCAAAAATAGTCAACTCCTTTTGAGGAAATGGAACCGATGGGAGCTCCTCTGTGGGATAAATAAGTTTGAAGATATGGGCATTCGAAATCTACCTGATTTTATTACATCTCTCCTTCCAAAGCAGTCAATTTTTTTGAAAAACTTCCGGAAAGGCGATGTGCCTTTCCGAAAGTTAAAAGGTTGAGACGGGAGAAAATTTCGGGGCGAAGTCTCCAACTAGGTTGGTTTCCTCGCTTGCATACATAACTCCTGCCCCTCTTTTGTTAATAAAATGACTTCAATTCTCAAGATGAGAACTAAAGCCGATCAATTACAAAGCAAACACCTCGCATTTACAAAGATATTCGAGGTCGTGTGAAAGAACGAATGCTTATTACAATGAAAAATAAACTAACATAAATAAATACTCTTGGAGAAGATATCTTCCGATTCAATTGTACCCTCAAAGATGAATTTATTTTGTCTTTTCCAAAGAAACCAAGAAATGATAAACCACAAAGAAGTGCCCGAAATCACGATGCTTGCCTGCTTAGAAGAAAGATTGCCAAATGTCAAAGAAGCCCAACAATGTGTGCGAGATAGGCATCGGCATATCTCGCCATTTTAGAAAGTATTGCCAAAGACAGAAGCTATGCTTACAAAGCAACAATACATGATCTACCGTTTCCGTTTCATTGCAAAATGGACATGATGCGTTGTTGATCACATTGCAACTACGCGAGAGTAGAAAGGAGCGAGTCGGAATCCTGCTATGGAAAAGCAACCACCCAAAAAATTTAATTTTCGAAGAGACAAGCTAACCATATGACTGAGAATTTCGTGGTCGGTCCAATCCACCAAGTTAACTTGTAATAACTCTCAACAAGCGCACTTGCAGAGTAATTTTTTTGCTCCCCAAAATCCCAAAAGAAGCTTTCTTCATTGGTGCCAGATGCAGGCTGCTCCTAAACCACTGCAAGGATAGAATTGGGTAGCAGCCTAGCTGTTGCGAGGTTGACGTTAGACTGTTGTCGATCCGTTGCATCAACCGAGTTGGTCTACTACCAAATTCCTCTTAAATATGTTTTTGAGTTGTTAAAGATGTCCGGGACAGCAGCAGTAATCCAATAGCACAGCTGATTACGTCGCTCACGTTGAGAGATCCGCAAGGTCCGTTTCCAAAACGGACGTGAGAAACAATTATCGTCGAAGATTGAAGAGCACCCTCCTCCAACCGAGCATCTTTTGTCATTGCAAATCAAGTAAAGGTCAGGGAAAAGAGTCTGCAATGATTGATTTAATGTTCAATTATCATGCTAGAAGGAAGCTCTAGCTCCATTCTAGATTGAAATCCGAGATTTTGATAAAAAGAGGTCCCAAATTCCTCATTCTACAAGCAACAAGATATAATGTTTCCCCATATAGGAGACAACGAACGGTTGTCCACCATTTCCAAATCAGCCCATGAGTTAAAACCGTAACTAGCCACAGAGAAGGTAAACCATAAAGAGTCTTGATTAGCTTCCCTTATTTTCCAAACCCAGTTGAGAAGAAGGCTACAATTAATCAGCAATAAATCTTGAATAAAAATTCCTCCAAGTCGCATTAGAAGATTTATCATTGCCCAATTAACCTTGCACAATCCATTTGAGCTTGAATCACCTCACCATAAGAAATTTCTCATTAGTTTTGTTATTACAACATTGAAAGAGCTTAGCATCTTGTGAATGGACATGAGATAAATCGGAAGAGAAGCTAGCACCAATTAATTAAGGTTAGACGACCCGCATAAGATAAGCAACTTCCTTTCCAATTTGCAAGCTACTTTTTGAATTTATTAACTAGCGGACTCCATGACGAAACTAGGATATGGTTTACGTTAAGCGGACTACCAAGATACGTAATGGGGAACCTCTCAATTTTACATCCCAAAATTTCAGCACTAGAATGTAGCAATTCATCCTAGCAATGGATACCCAGTAGAGTACTCTTGTGAAAATTGATAAGAAAACCTGAAATTATTTCAAAATACAAAGAAAGTTCAGGGTTACCATTAAATCCAAAGGGAGGAAAATAAGTGTGTCATCCGCGAACTAAATTAGAGAAATGTCCAATGATGATAGGTCAATAACGAAACCAGGTAAGAGCCCCTCCCTGATACTTGCGTCAATCAACTTTTTTAAACTCTCTGCTGCCAAAACAAAGATAAAAGGTGAAAGCGGATCCCCTTGTTTAACTCCCTTCCTCTGCCGAATTGGTTCCGAAGGAGCGCCGTTAATGAGAATTGAAGTTGTAGATTTCTTTCTGCAGTTGGACAGCGCTAAGATATCCATTTACTGTCAAATCCCATATTAACCAGAACTGCGTTAATGTAGTCCCAAGAAACATAGTCAAATGCTTTCCGAAATCCAATTTGAGGACTAAACATGATTTGCGGCTAGAATGAACACTGTTAATGACTTCCGAAGATATAAATGAGCAATTGTGGATGTTACGACCTTTGAGAAAAGCAAATTGCGATTCAGAAATGATATGGGGCAGAATCAGTTGGAGTCTACTAGCAAGAAGCTTTGCAACAATCTTCACTCCTTGAATAAGCATAATTGGTATAAAATCATTGAGCGATGCCGCACTGGGAGACTTCGAAATTAAAATCGTATACGAGGTCTTAATTGTGCATGGTAGACGATAAGAGGAGTGGAAATCAGAGACTAGACGCATGAATTTTCAGCTTTCAATCATCCCGAAAGCACTTGAAAAAAAGAAAATTAAATCCATCCGGTCCCGGATATTTGTTTTCACCACAATCGCTAATAGCTCTCCAAACCTCATCAACAAAAAATGGAGCAATAATCCCACGTTTTGTGCAGCCGAGACTTTTTTGAAATTAAGCCATCGTAACGAGAATGGAACAAACGGGGCAGTGGAGAATAAATTGCCAAAGTAATCCCGAACGGCACTAGTGATTGCACCCAATTCCGTTATCTCCTCGCCATCAACGTTCAAACGAAGAATTTGGTTGTTACGGAAGTGTGCCGAGGGCGTGCGGTGAAAGAAAGATGTGTTATTATCACCTAAGAGAGTCCATGATACCCGTGATTTTTTTATGATGAAGGCTTTCAAGATGCTTGCGGAGAAGGAATAAAGATTTCTTAGCTTTGGACAAATTTCTTGAATTGACATCCAAGAGAGGGCGCGACATTGCATTAGAGAGAGGTTGAGCACGGACCTTTCAAGCTCCTTGATTTGATTTTGTAAGAGAGAATTTAGACACATGCCATTGATTAATTTCCTTCACCAATAATCGTAATTTCAAATCCACGTCGCTGCTGCCCCTAGAAGCACAAATTGCAACCCACCGCTGCTTAATAAAAGGCAAAAATGTTGAATCATCCCACCATAAGTTTACCACTTGAAAGGGTCGTAATTGCGGCATTAGGGGATACCTCGAGTGGAATAAGATGGACAAATGGTCCGATAAAACTGAATCAAAGGTGGATATGGACATAGACAGCCAAAAGTCTAAAATATCACACGATGCAAGTACACGGTCAATACGCGAGAAAGCCACACTATTATGCCAAGTAAAGTTTCGGCTATGTAAAGGTAAGTCCTGTGGTTCACTTTCATTCACAAAATCTTAGAAATAATGCATGTGTGATGTCGCTCTTTTATTGGATCTCTCTGAAGTATCGAGGACTTCATTAAAATCACTACAAATTACCAAATTTTGATAATTCGCCAATTGTTGACCCATAAACCACAATAATATGATATTCCAATGAAGCTTCACTCACATGAAGAAGAACCCATCTATTAGAGGAAGAAACAACACTAACACGAAGAGTAGCCGAGTTCCAAGATACCAGGAGGCCACCTGAGAGACCTTTCAATGGAACGAGGATGTGGCTGAAATTTTTATGCCCCAAAAATGATCTAACAACCATCTCCACGATCGATGAAGCCTTTGTCTCTACAAGAGCGAAAAAATGAATACTATGTTTATGAATGGTCTTGAGAATGAATTCTTGCTTGCCCTTGTTATTGAGCACACCTCTACAATTCCAAGAAATAAAGTTTAACAACATAATAAAGATTAAATACCTCGTTAAAGCCAAGAACCTAAGCGGTTGCAATCTTGTCCATGGAATTAAGAACAATTTCCTTATGCATTTTCTTGAATAATCCTAGTTTCGCTCCGACCTTGAAAGTTAATGCATTATTTACAAGGGGTTTGTTATGAGAAAGGATAATGATCTGATTCATATTTAGAATTCTGATCCTAAGGAAAATGAATTGATCGGTTGTGTTTCAGCCACTATCTCAATGCTACTACTATTAACTACGCGGGATTGAAGAGGCTTTAGGCTTAGCTCGACATGGGGATTAGGAGGTAGCAAGCTCAGCTTAAGAAGGGGAGGTGGCTGCTAGACAGCGCGGGGTAGTAGGACATTGCTCACACTAGCATGGGACTATAACGGCTGGAGAAATGGTGAGGCAGGAGAGGTTGAAAGTTGGACAGCTTGTGGTTCGGACTAAATGAAGGCAGTGGGGCTGTGTAGGTGCTAGTCAGAGTCTATGTAGCACCATCGATTAGAGAGGGAGGCAGGGTTACTACTCTTTTCGCTTGACGAAGTACCAAAACTACCTGCATCAAATGAAGAATCACTAGAACACGTAGAGCACGCTACCACTTATCTAAATTTGACCAAGATCAGGAAGGACCGATCACCATATAATAAAATTAAACATGAAATCACAATATTCATGAGGAACCAATACGAGGCAAGAAATTACATCCAACCTATCCAGAGAGATGAAATCGAAATCAATGTTAACCAGCTTACCAAACAAATTACACAATTAGTAAATCAAATCCCGATTAACCTTATCCAATGGAAGGCCTAAGAAATCCTCATAGACTAAGAATTCTTTTGGAACAAAATTAACGTCCAACTTCATCACATCAAATAACAAATCATTCAAGTAACTCCAATCACTATCAACAAAAGTACTCAACGCGTCAATAGAATAAAATGCGAATAACACCTGATTTCCTCTTAACAGCGCAACACTCCTTGTAGAGAAATTCCTATCTTTGATAATCTTCGAAAGTCGCGGGATGATAGCCAAGTCCCTAACTCTAGCAATGCATTCATATTCAGCCCAAGATGGAGAATCAAAAGAATTATCGAGTATAATAGCAACTATTGATTTAGTAGTACAGACCACAGTAGCATAGGAATGGGAGTCTCTGGGTGATTCGCGCAACACAGGGGCTGATTTTTTCTTCATATTTGGATGGCATCTGGGAGGAGTAACCGCGGATGCCTCCTTATGAGTATACTTGGCTTGACAGGCACGTAAATGAATGGTTCTAATGGAAATAGCATTAAGTCTGTAGAGTGCCTCGTGTAAGGGTATCGTTCCAGTGAAGGTTAAAAATCCAAAGTTAAGGTTCCTCACATCAAGCTTCCTAGGAACATAGACTGAAGAGTGAACACCAAATTTTGCAAAAATTGAACGACGGGCAATAACATCATGGGTGTTTGGAAAATTTTCAAAGTAATTTATGGGTGTGCTAGGGTTTAATGCCGCTGGTTGTTGAGGGTGTAGGTTATAGGTGGGTTGGTTGTTTGTAGTTCAGCGGTTACTGTGGGGCTTCAAGACCTGTGGAGGGGGAGGAGGGTGGTTGGATTGGTGGTGGCTGCGGTGGCTGTCGAATGATGGCCTCGGGATCGCCATTGCTTCGGCTAGGTTTTTTTTATAAAGAAGCTATATGAATAAGAAGAATTAATAGTTTCTGCTTGATGGAGAATCTTAACCTATCCAAATTCCTTGGTAGGCTAGATTTTTAGTGTGAGATACTTTCAACAAAAGTCTATTTTAGAGGCTGATTATGGCTCTTCTCCTAATTATGTGTGTAGTAGTATCTTCTTGGCTATGTCATTTTTTCATGAATATATTCAATGGCAGGTTGGCAATGGTGAAACTATTTATGTGACTAATAATGTTTTGGTCTCATATTCAAAATTAATTTTTTGAGTGGGAGAGATGAATTTGACTTGTTTGAATTGAAAGTCGAGGCACTCATTCATAATAATAGGTGAATCATGATCTGATACATTTAGTTTTCAACAATGCAGAAGCACAGGTCATTCTTAAAACTCCTCTACCTTATTATAGTAGGCATGATACCCTGTATGACCGTATGAAGCTAAGGTTCATTACTCTGTCAAAAATGCTTGTCGTAGCATCAAATATTTGCCTATTGTTAGTTTTATGTGGAATAAATTCTCAAACTTAAGCTTGTTGTGAGCATATGAATTTGGTCCCACTTCAAGTTCGATGATGAAACTACAATTTATTTCCCTTGTTAGTCATTCGTTTTCATAGGGTCCTAAAATCGTTTGGAAGAAGCTCTCTGTGTTAATTTTTGTTCATTCGATTTAGCTTAAATAATTAGTCAGAGGGTGGTGAATGACTTAAGGCAATTCCTTTTACCCTTTCATAATTATTTCGCTAAGTTTTATTTACTATGATGTGAATGCTTATGCTAAGTATAAAACAATGTTGAGTTAACTGAGAGCTATTTCTTTACTCAATTTACGAGTGCCTATGTTGAGTTTAACCTTTGATTTACAAACAAACACAATGTTAAGTGAATTTTACTAAGAGGTTTATGAATGATAAGCAAATACACTATTGAGTAAGTAATAAAGAGAGTTAGAGATTTCAAACATAGTGATTTTATAGTAGTTCGAACACCGCCTACTTCAGCCCCCAAGTACTGTGCTTGAACTTTAATCCACTAGTGTATAACTCCTTTAACCAAGCATAGAAGCCTTCACAAGAGATCCTAAATTCTGAAAGTACCCTCCAATCTATAATCTAATCTCACTGAGTTGAATATCATCTTCAACCCATATTCCTTAGTTTATATTTTAGAAAGATTTCAAGAAATAAAGAAAACAACTTATAAGATGTTGCTTCTTCTTACAGCTAGCACTCTAAGATTCTAATTTGTGTCTCGGTTATTTCTAAAGCTGAGTAATAATTTAGTGCTTCTCAATATATTATAATTTTGAATGCTGAGAAAATTAACGAAAAATTGAGCTCTTCAGAAAGAAGGTGTATTCACCAAGTTTAGAACTATTATTTCAATCTCCTTTTATAGAATTGCTTGAAGTAACCGTTGCTACAAACACATACTGGATTCTTCTTTCAGTTATGATTCAAATCTTCCCGATGTGAGATTTGAAACTGCCATGTCTAATAGAATTATTCTATTTAGAGATAGGATTAATCTGTTTAAAGATAAATATCTCCAGGCTTGATCTTGGTCATAATCTGTTGAAGAGAGAGATGAGCTTGTGTGATACGAGGGTTCTTTCCATGCGATTGAAAATTGGCCATCTGTAGATGCGCGTGGCTTGAAATCGAGCGTGGCACTTTTCATCCATTGACATTGGAATGTAATACTAATCCCCAGATAAACTGCATTGTTGCTTTTAGCCTTATCATGGAATATTTCTTTTGACTTTGTACAGAATTTCTACAAAAGTAAGTTAAAAAATATTCATTAATGGAATGAGTTAAAAGGAAAACAACGTTTTATCAATTGATGCTAAGCATTCGCTATCATTACCTTCAATCGCCATAAAAGCAGTTGGAAGAATATTTTGGTTCTTAATCAGATGATAATTAATCTTCAGAGTCTCTCCATGTAGCTGCAAAAACTTTATTCTTCTGCCAAAATTCTTTATGAATTTATCCTTCTTATTCTTAGGATAACTTGATTGGATATGACTTTTCTCGCAGCAACCAAAGCATTTTTTTGTCTTTGTTGAACTCTTTCTTTGACCCTTCTTTGGTATCCTTCATATTGTGAGTAAATTTCTTCTTGGGAAACTTCTTCTTGTACTTCCCATCTTTCTTCATGAAGTTCTTAAACTTCCTGATCAACAACACCATTTGTTCATCAAAATCTTCTTTAGATTCTCCTTCTGATGAGTCATGTTTAAAATCAATAACTCTAGTTTCTTTCTCCTTTTCTTTGCTTTTCTTTGAGTCTTCCTTATACTTCCTCAAAGACCTCTCCTAGGTCAGCGAGGTTCCAATGATCTCATCATACTTGTAGTTTTTTAAGTCATGAGCTTCCACGATCGTACTTTTCTTGGAATCCCACTCCTTAGCGAGACTTCTAAAAATATTCTTGACCATCTCTTCCTCAGTGAAGTTCTTTCCAAGCCTTTTCAGTTCGTTGATGATGTTCATGAATTGAGTATTCATCCTTTGTACTCCTTCACTAGATTCATCTAAAATAGTTCATATTCTCTAATCATCATATTGATCTTGGTCTCCTTGATCTTGTTGGTAACTTCATAAGTGACCTATACCTTTTTCTATATCTCATGTGTTGTCTCACAACCTAATACCCTATTAAAGTCAAACAAGTCTAATGCATGATGTAATTAATTGTTACTTCATTTTCCATAAGGAGATTTAGATCAGAATTATTATAATCTTCAAGTTCAACAACAACTCTTTGACCATTTCTTACTTAAATTGGAAAATGGGCCTGTAAAAATGGCTAACCATGCAAGCATGCTCTAAGATTGAAAACAACTTTCATTCAATTTTACCAAAATGCGTAATGTTGGTCATCAAAGAGTGGATGTTTGATTATAGAAATTCCTTATTTAAGGAGTGCAGTTTACCCATTACCCAGTACATAGGAAGGATTATTGTAAGTTAAAGGATCTTTAAGTCATTGTAAAGTTAAGTTGAGCACAAGCTAAGATACCACTTGTTGGTCCTATTTAGCTTAAATAATGGGTTAAAGGGGTATGACTTAAAATAATTCTTTTTACCCATTTATAACTATTCGCAAAGTTTGATTTAATATGATGTGAATGCTTGTGCTTAGTTAAAAATAATGTTGAATAAACTGAGAGCTTTTGCTTTACTTAGTTTACTAGTGCCTATGCTAAGTAAAACCTTTACTCGGAAAACTAGCACAATGCTGAGTGCATTTTACTAAGAGATATATAAATGTTAAGCAAATACATTAATGAGTAAGTAAAGAGATAGAGTTAGAGATTTCAAACACTATGATTTTATATTAGTTCAATCTCCGCCTACTCTAGAACTTAAGTATCTTATCGGAGTTTTAATCCACTAGTGTTTAATTCCTTTAACCAAGAGGAGAACCCTTCACAAGAGATCTTGATTATGAAAAGTACCCTCTAATCTATATTCTAATCCCACTAAGTTGAATACCTTCTTCAACCTAGATTCCTTAGTATAAATTTAATAAAGATTTCAAGAATGAAAGAAAATAACTTATAAGATGTTACCTCTTCTTGCAATCTTAGCAAGGGCTCTAAGATTCTACTTTCTCTCTTAATTGCTTCTAAGGCTAAGTAGTAATTGAGCACTTTTTAACAAATGAGAATTTTAAATGTTGAGAAAATTAACAAGGATTTCAGCTCTTTAGAAATTTATGAGTGTACACTAATTTTGAAACTGTTGCTTCAATCTCCTTTTATATATTCGCTTGAAGTAGTCATTATTGCAAACATATATTAGATTCTTCTTTCTAATGTGATTCAACTTCCCATTGTGAGATTTGAAACTATAGTTGTCTAATAGAATTAATTTGTTTAGAGATAGGATTGATCTATTGAGAGACAAACTAATATAGGCTTGATCTTGGTTGGAATCCGTTAGTGGGATAGATATATGCTGGTCTACTATGTGGCTTCCTTCCATACGAATAAAAAAATCTGACATTTGCAGCTACACACTGTGTGAAATGGAGTGCGACAATTTTTGTCCATTTACATTGGACTGTAATGCTAATCCTTAGAGAAACCGTATTGCTAATTTTTCCTTATTGCGATATATTCCTTTTGACATTTGTACATATCCACATTAATTTCTGCAAAAGTAACTTAAACAAAATATTCCTTAACGGAACAAGTTAAAAGGAAAATATCATTTTTTATAGGCCAAAAATATACTAAAGCTTTATACAAATTTATTGATTGTAATTTAAATTCCTTTATGCTTAGTATTTTATTTACTTAGCGTTCTGTAGAATAACTTAATACCTTGTTGAGTAATTTACCTTTGAATATACTCTCAATTGACAACTCAATTTCTAACCTCAAAACTAAGTTAATTATGCTGACCTATATTACTTTATCAATTTTAAAAACTCAAGACACGATGAAGTATCATTAAGACGAGTTCAACAATTTTAAGCCTTGGAAACCATTTTAACCAAAAATGAAATCCTAAAATCCAATGCCAAAACTAATATTGGCATATGCTGGTACCGATGTTACATATGCCAACACTGGCATCACCAGTACCAAAAAGTTAGCTTCGCACTTTTTCAAATTTTGAGGCATCAAAGTTGATATTTGTCTTCTTTTCACCCATAACTAATACAAACCTATCCTTAAATTGTACTTAAGATATGTTATCTCCTTCTTTTGATAAAGATATGAAATAAAGCTAAAAGAAGTATAACACTTGATAAAAAGGCAAAAAGTAAGCATGGCCAAAAGCATAAAGCACAAAATACTTAGAACTTTTTTGCTAGATAAGTTTAAGTTCATGCAAATGATATGAACTTGGATCTCTGTAGGCTATCCATCTCTCACTTAAGAAATCCTGAGGTTTAGAAGCATATTTTAGGTACAACTTGAGGTTTAGTGATTTTAATCAAGCTTGAGGTTTAGATTTTCTGTAAGTATTTTCATCAAGTTCTTGCACACTAAAACTTGGTGTTTATGCTTTAGAGAAGTATTTTTATCCACTTGGGAAACATTTCATCTTTTGTTCATTATGTGGGAAAGTTAAGTTCTTAAGAGTTTATCTTTGGGATTTAGCTTCATGAGTACAAAAAAAAAAAAAAAAAGTCACAATACCTTTTTCATCCTTCTCTTAGGTTACTAAACCTTCAAAGACTTTACCACTTTGGTTTTGTACTACCTAAACTCCATTATAAAGATCTTTGATGACAACAATCAATGAACAAAAGAAATAAGGAGAATTTCTCAAAGGACTTCGTAGACCTTAAAGAAGTGGATATGTGATATGGGGTAAGCCTTTGAATTCCTAGAGCCCATGCTTTCATTTGTATGCTTTATTGTTGTGTGAAATGCTCATAATTTCATAAATTGGGTTATAATTGAAAAGAAAATTCAAGTCTTTTACGTTAAAAATTTTTGTTTCCGTTTTTCTTTTCTTCTTTGTAAGAAAAAATGTTTCGTAAAAAATAGCTTTTGTACCAAATATTATATGATTACTTTATACCAATAAATTCTACATATCATGAGGTTTTCGAAACATCAAAGATCACTCAAAACAGACAAGTATATTAAAAGTTGTGAATTTTCATGTTTTTTTACAAATCTGTTTCATTTTCTTAGCAACAAGTTACTAATTTCATTTTTGGGCTTGACATAGATTTTTCTCGTGAAATTTGTTATTTATATTAGATCCATAGATCATAAGGTTTTTGAAATGATAAAGATCACTCAAATGGACGAGTATAACCAAAGTTATGAATTTTTTAATTTTGTAAATTCATTGTTCTTGGTTTTGGATAGCACGAACTGTTTGGAAATTATCGGTTAAAATTTTTTTTAATTGTTGATTTTGTCAATTTCGTTATGTATAACACTTCATGAGAATTTTTGAATGATAAGAATCAATTAAATCTGATAACAGTGGTAAATATTATGATTTTCAAAAGTTTTGATTTTTATATTAAGATTTAATTCAAAGATTTTTATATATACTATTTTTATTGAATTTGATTAGTTTTCTTAACTATTTGTTATTATTAATAAGTCATTTTTTTCATCTTATTACAATTAATATTATTTGTAATTTTATCATAAATTTATGATTTTTGAAGTTGTTTTAGAACATTCCCACGAAGGGAATCCAAGTTCCCAGATAACAAACCCGACAATAAAACATGCGACATTTTAACTAATAAAATTGAGCAACAAAATCAAGTCTCAAATGAACCATGCCAAAGATTTAATTATTTTAACTCGACTACATGGGTCTCATAAAATGTAAAATATCACCATTAATCGAGTAGTGTTTGGTACTCTAACTTATAATTGTGATGTGATATATTTCTTGTGCTAATCTTTGTGGGTGCATGTAGATTACTTAGATGTATGTTAGAATTATTTTTTTTTTAGGTATCACACTTACTAAAACAATGTATTCATTTGTTAGATATCGAGTATACTCTAGGTGATTGTATTCGTTAGATCTCGATGTATTTTAGGCGATTGTGTCCCCCATATCAATATGTAATTAAATCCCCCATAGGATAGACGTACTTATTTCCCTACGTTTTTAATTTCTCGGACTTTATTTATTTATTGCTTTTCGCATGTGCGCTAAAATAACCATATAACCTGAAAACACATAGATTGAATTGAAATATTATAAGGGTGATCACATATGGTATAATTTAACTCAAGTAATGATGAAACAAATAACTCATCCGAACTAGAAGCTCTTTACTATGGTATAGTTTAGGCTTAATGAAATTAGGTTGTATCAAATTTTCCTGGAAGAGCTAACTCGGGTGACGAATCTATAACATTGTCTAGAGGTTTAGGTCTCGGGTCTTTTAAAACTTATTTCACACAAACATGTTACACCTTTTACAACTCTTTTCATTCCATCACTTTTCGAAAAACCCCCTCACCCAATCTCATGGGATCGGTGCCTAGCAGTGATCGCATGCTTCCTGAACATCATTCGTTCACACTTTCCATAAAAAATCAAAATATTTATTTGGAGAATAAATAGTTATGTTCTCCCAGTTCGGTCTCTATTGCATTCTCATCATGTTATGAATAATGATTTGTGCTCGTCTTGCATGGGGGGTTAAATCTGTTTCTCATATTTTCTTTGATTATACTTATGCTCGAAGAGTTTGGACATTGTCTGATTAAGTTTTTTATTTTTCTGTGCTATGGGCTGTTTTGGATTTGATAAATGGATGGCTGCATCTAAATTATAATCCTATAATTTAGAATTTGTGTTTTTTACTATGATCATTGTGGTTTGCTAGGAATAAGCTTGAATGGATGGCTGGCCATATGAAACCAAGAGCGGTTATTAAGCTTTGGTTGTTAGCCTATGCTCAATGGAGAGCAGTTGTTTGCGCTGACCCAGACCAGAACTTCAATAGGGGGGATGATGGTGTTGTTCGTAGCAAGGATGTTCCCTTTTCTGGACAGCGATAGCAACAAGTGTATGCTCATTTATGCCATTTGCTGGTGCCTCCCTAGCCAAACACAACAACTTGCAATCTTTGGTAGCCTCCAGTTGTTTCATTCTTGAAATGTAATACAGATGCAAATATTTTAAATAATGGGCGAGTTAGTCTATTTTTTGTTAACTATCCGTAAATCAAGTGGGGTTTTTATTGGTGCAAAAGCTTGTTTGTTAACCCCTCATTTTTCAATCCTCAAGGAGTAAGCTTTATCTGTACGAGAGGTTCTTTCACGGCTTAAAGATCTCCAACACTCACATGTCATAATTGAAGTTGACAATAACATGTTATTTGATTCTCTAGTTAGAATGGATGATGATTTATCCTTCTTTTCCCTTATTATTTCATACTATACGCAATCGATGTTGATTTAGTCTTAGACAACACACGAGGCAATGTTACCTAGGATCATACAAATTATTAGGATCACAAACATTATGATATACCCTATATATAGTGGAGCTTGCTTTGCACCTAAACCTCTACCTACATAGGGAGAAAACACAAATAATTCATCAACAATCAACATTGTGGTCAATTTCATACATAGTATATGTGTACATATATAACTTTATTAGGGTACAACACAAGCTTTACTCGAACTTGCACAAATTATGCAAACGAAGCTTGTTCACAACAAGGGAAGGAGCCATAGTTAATTCTAAAAAAAATCATATTATTGCATGGGTAAGATAGAAATTTCACAGCACTTATTTCATAATGATATCACACTGATATTATCTTGACCTCTAAAACAAAATCCTGCTACAACATGGGTAGTACGTCTATTTCACAAGATGACATATTTCAATAGTACCACATTGATATTATCTTGACCTCCAAAAACCTATTAACAAATGGGTAGTACAGCAATTTCACAACATCCCCTATTTCACAATGATATCGCATTAAAATAATCTTAACCTTAGGTCTTTACCACACTAGTTAGATCTCGTTATTATCTCACAATTAGCTCATGAATACTTCAATTATTTTTTTAACATAAAGATTAACCTATTTGTTTCAAATGGCTTGGCAAACAAAAACTATTACAACATCATGACATACTAATCATTGTGACACAACCATAATATATGCACATTACGTATTCATGTCATGTCTATCAAACACACATTAAAATCTGATGTGTATGGCCTAATCATCTCGTTGTGTACTTTAGTAAAAGCTTGGAAGAGATCTATTCATTGCCTCATCCCAATTTCCCCATCATGGCTAGGTAAGAAAGTTTTCCACATATGAACTCCAATGAGTATTCAATTCAGGTTCGGGGTTTGAGTTAGATCAGGGTCCAAAGTGGGGTTGGAATTAGATTTTTGGCATAATTAACCCTTAAAAAGTCATAGGATTGATGAGCAGGCTACTCACGAGGAACATTTTTTTAGCAACCTCCACATAACATTAGTGGAGAGGTAGCCACTAATTTCAGTGCAATCCTACAATGATCAATTTGTGCAAGTCATTCAGTTTCACTCTCAACCTCGTTAGCTTGAGGATCACATTATTGATAGACTGTTAGACTTAAAGATAATTGGGAATCTCCCTGGCCCTGCTGCAGTTAGCTGATAAGTGTATAATTACACTTATTATCATGGTATTTCTACATATAAATTGATATGGTTTAGAGTCATTTTATACTTCATATAAAAGATTTTCACATGGTATGTAGTTGTTTTTTATGCAAGTGCAAAAATTAGGTGAATCTTGGGAGTGAAATGATCAAAAGTAATTCTATGTAAATAGAATGAAAAAGGTGCAAAAAGATACATGGAACACAAGCATTTGGCTTAGGATCGGAGTTGTCAAAGGTCGGTAAAGTCGCAAAGAAGAAACATGAAGAAATGAACAATTCACGATCGTGACACCCATTCACGGTCATTATTTGTTACTCTTCATAAGTAGAAAGTTACAAATCATTATTCACGATCACGACATATGATTCGCGCTCACGATTTATGATGGTTATTGATTATCTCTTTTCAACTACCAACCGCCAGATAATAACGATCAACCGCCAGCAACCACAACCAAAAAGACACCTTTTGGAAGTCAACCAATAATAAAAAGGTACCTTTTCATTGTGGATGAGGATGAATCTTTGCATCCAATCATATTGAAGTGATGCAACTCTTTGCCAATGGACATGACTCTTTATTTGGATAGACGCAACCCTTCATACTTTATAAATAGGGTTCAAATCACATCAATTTCATGTTGCATGGTGCATGGTGTGTTGCGTGAATAGTAGGCATTGAATGATAGTATACGTACATAGATAGAGAGTGAAAATATCAAGATTTCTCTACGTTCAAAGCCTTAGTGAGAAATATGTATAAGTGATTCGATTCTTATTTCGATCACTATATTTCTACAAAAATTCATGTGTTTGTTGTATGAGTGTAATTTCAAAGCCCTTATCAATAAAAGTTTTTGTTCTTCAACATTCTTTTGTTCGATATTCACAAAGAACATCCTAGCGGAGGTTTTGTACAAGTCAAGATCGGATTCAAAGTAGACACATGAATTGCGAGAATTGATGACTCCCATTAAAGAGTGGATACAGATTGATCAACTTTAGCTTTCACTTACATACCTTACAACTTTAATTTATTTTCTGCTTATACTTTCTATTTTGAAATTTATGATATGTCTATGTGTCATAACGAGTATTTTGTCTTACATCTCTTATATTAATTAAGTTATATGCTTTCGAGTTAACTTTAAGAGTGATTTCGGGGTTAACAAGATTGTGTATATTCATTGGATTTGTGATTATAACGCTATTTAGTGAGCCAACACTTTTGGAATGGTAACTTGCTAAATATAGCTATGTGACAGTGAACCTTACTAAGCATAGTAATATTGTCATCCAGGTTCTTATAAGTGTCATAATTCGTTTACCCTAGATTTAGAAAAGTCATCTCATGTCTTTCTCTGCGGTGAATTATTGAATATTAAGGTGTCTAGAACCGTATTTTTTGAAGTTATTTAGTGTACGCAATATTCTTGATGATTTTGCAAGTTTTTTCTCTACTAAACTTGTTCTTAGGAAATATCTATATCTATATATTTTACATTGTCTCTAGTTTGTCAATGCATCTGTCTATTCATCCATCTATCATCCAATCCATCCAAACCTTAAAAATTATCTTATTTCTTTTGTTCCGTAACTCTAGTTGGTCTTAAGAACCGAATTCCTTCCTTGTGGAATCAATATCTTTTAAAACTACATCAAAACTGTATACTTGCAGTGGTCACCATTTTTCTATTTGATAAGCGGTATTGACAACACCTATTCGTATTTTGAACTTTTATCTTATCGGTAGAAAAGTGGGGAACAAGGTTTTTGACATCATCACCGAATATAAGCCCATTTAAATTAGTATAGTTAAAACCTTGCGATCAAGTTTTTGGCTTCGTTTGAAGGGAAGGCAAGTGCGTTCTAGAGATCAAATTACCAGAGAATAGGTAATTATATCTATGTGTCTATTAAATCTATTTATTTTTATTTTTTATTTAAATATTTATACATTGTTATTAACATATTTTTCTTACTTATTCATTGAGTTTTCTTTCTAGCGTGTGCATGCCTAGTACGCGCAGTTCGGGAGAAAATTTGGTGTCTTTCGAATCAGAAATAGAATGATTTGGTAGGAGAAGAAGGAAAATAAGAGACAAAGAAGAAGAATGGCTAAAGAAGAACAACAAAATTAAGATCAACCTCAACTAAGACTCATGGATTATGTCATTGTGACCATAAATGGTAACAATCAGGGAATTACTAGACCACCCATTAATGCAAATTAGGTTGAAATCAAGCCAGCATTGCTTCAAATGTTAAGGAATAATGTGCAATACTATGGCCTATCCAATGAAAATCCGAATGCTCACATTGCAAACTTTCTAGAAGTCTGTGATACTTTCAAAATGCCTAACATTCCTGAAGAAGCAGTTAAACTTCACTTATTTCCTTTTACGCTCCGTGATAAAGTGAAAGTTTGGTTGAATTCATTACCCCCAAATTCAATCACTACTTGGAATCAATTAGCCCAAGCCTTTTTTACTAAATATTTCCCTATAGCCAAAACTGCAAGACTCATTAAAGAAATCACTTCTTTTACTCAAAAGGATAGTGAATCCTTGTACGAAGCCTGGGAATGTTATAAGGAACTTCAGCGAGTTTGTCCTCATCATGGTTTACCCCATAATGTGATTCTGCAAACTTTCTACAATGGAATAAATCATGCAATGAGAGGAGCGAATGATGCTATGTCTACGGGATCTCTTATGAAGAAAACTAGTCAAGAAGCTTTTGATCTTTTGGAAGATATGGCAAATAATAATAGTATGTGGCCAGTGGAGAGAGCACAAGTAAGTACTAATAATCCTACTCATTAACATGCTACATCTACATCTTCTAGTTTAGTTAAAAAGGTCAATGAATTAGACCCTATTTCTGATATGGAAGCGCAAATATCTGCATTATCTCATAAGATAGATAACATGCATATAAGTAAGAGTAATCCTTTGACATGTGAAAATTGTGGCCAAATTGGACACATTGCTTTTGAGTGTAACTTTAACCCATGTGTAGGGGAGAAATTAAGTTATGTTCAAAGTCAAGGGAATTCTTATGGCAATAATGGAAATAATTATAGGAGTTCTAATTGGAAGTACAGTGATAATCAACAAAAGAATTATCAAAGTAATGATAGAATAGAACAATTGGCAAGTAAGATAGATAAGTTTCTAGAAGGAGTTTGTAATAAGCAATCAGAGAATGATGAATGTAACAAGAAGTTAGAAAATAAGATGGATCAGATGTTTAAGAATAAATCATCTTCTATTAATAATTTGGAGATACAAGTTGGTTAATTAACTAATGCTATTGCATCTAGAGGAAAATGCCATTTACCTAGTAACACAGAATGAAATCCTAAGGAAAATGTGCATGTTATAGCCCTTCGTAGTGGTAGATTTCTAGATAAACCAAATCTTTTGGTTATGCTTGCTAATGATGTTGTTGAAGTACCGGATGATTATCTGAGTAAATTAAATGAAAAAGCAGGTGTGGATGAACAACTTAATTTCGGAAAAGTTAATCCCCCTCAACCACCATTTCCACAAAGAATGATGAAGAAGAATGAGGATAAGCAATTCATCAAGTTCATTAACAAACTTAAAGATCTGGAAATCAATCTTTCATTTATTGAAGCCATTACACAGATTCCTAAATACGGTAATTTTATTAAAGAACTTTTATCTCGTAAGCGTAGTTTAGAAGGAATATCGAAAGTATCTTTAACTGAAGATTATAGCAAAATAACAGCTGCTACATTGCCCACTAAACTTAAAGATCTAGGAAGTTTCACAATACCATGTAAACATGGAAACATTTCTTTTCCAAAATGTTTATGTGATCTTGGGGCTAGTATAAATCTTATACCTTTATCGATCTTCAAAGAGTTTAAGCTTGATGATGAAGTTAAAAGGACAAATATGATTTTGCAATTGGCTGAACAATCTATTAAATGTCCTTATGGCATAATTGAAGATGTACTAGTTAAAGTGGATAAATTTGTTTTTCCAACAGACTTTGTTGTGCTAGATTTTGCATATGATGGAAAATGTCCTATAATCTTAGAAAGACCTTTTATGGATACTGGCAAAGCATTAGTAGATGTGTTGGAAGGAAAAATTAAGTTAAAGATAGGTAACGATACTGTTGAATTTAACATGGATAAGGCTTATAAATATCCAATGGATGACGATATATGCATGAAACTTGACTTGATTGATGCTTGCATCCAAGAAGTTGTTAAGTTAGATTTCATCCATGAATATGAAGTCAAGGAGTTGAAAAACTCCATTAATTGCTAAATCTCTTAAGTTTTCCTAAAATATTTATAGTATTATATAGTAGTATATTTTTATTATTTATGTGTATTTTAAGTAGTGTGTTTTTAAAAATAAAATAAAAGAAATTTTTTTTTGGATTTTGAACATATCGTGACCACGACATGTATCACGCTCGTGAATTGAATTTTCACGACCGTCCTTTGCAATCGTGACTGGTGAGAATTTACAACAATTATTGCTGTAATGGCTCTATTTCTAACGGTTATAAGTTAGATATATCTGTTCAAACAGCCATAATTACCCAATTTCCTATATATATATAACTATTTTCCTAAGCTGTTTTCACAAATCAATCACTCTTTTACACAAACACAATCTCTTGCAAACAAGTTTTCTCTATTTTTCCAATCAAACACAAATTTTTCTTTCTTGAATTCAATGGCTTCCAAGAGGTCTGCAGTAACTAAAGGGAAGAACAAATCGGTCAACCAACAAAACAAGTATGGATGCCCTTTTCCAATTTATAGTGAAGAAGAAGTTGAACGATACTTGAGAATCAAGAACTTTGATTTCCAAGGTATACTTTTCTACAATCCTACTTTTGCTATTGATGTTGGGATTCATGCGGAAGTAGAAGAGTATTTTTTGCTATTTGGATTGGAGAAATTTGTGAATATGTGTTTTTCATTTATCGAGGGATGGGTCCTCAAGTTTTTGGTTATTGTTCAAGAGGATGGGAACTTTTTGAAGAGGAAATTCAGGAAAGAAGGGGAGGAGTATAAGTTTACTTTAATGGATTTGATTAACTGGTTTAGTTTAGGAGAAACCTATGAAGAAATTGATAAAGAAGAAGATTATGATTTAATGGATGTTTGGACTGAGTTAATGGAATTGGATCAATACGATGTCAAAAACTCGTCCAACAAAAACATTCGAAGCAACAATCTTCTTTACATTCATAAGTTTATTTCTCAAAATCTTTTCTTCCGACATGAAACTACTAAAGTGTCGATTAAAGACTTGGTTATATTGGAGTTCGCAGTTTCTCAATTACAGCCAAAATTTCCAATGTATATTTTGGACTCCATCACTAGTTTTACTACACATAAAAAGGCTAGAGTTGGAGATGCAAATACAATTTGCGGGATTATTTTAGGGGTGAAGAACAAACTACCATACCAATATAGTCCAAGGGAGAAATTTAACTTTATGGGAGGAGTATATATGAAGAGAGCATGATTGGTCAAAGAAGATGAAGGAAAATTTACATTTTTACTGTATAGAGTAAGGGTAAGGAAGCTATAACCGACAGATGAATCTACTTCTCGAGAAAACCAACATGATGAAGATATTGAAGAGGTTCAAATCGGAAGTAGTGATACAAGATAAGCCTCCGGGAGTGCACATGATACTTGGAGAGGAAAGTTCATCAAGGATGTCGATAAAGCATGCGTAGACATAGCCTCCATACAGTATGATGTTCATCAACTAATGAAATCCAATATTTCTTTGAACCGCAAGTTGAATACATATTTTAGAATGAAGAATTTTGATATCTCGCTGAGTCCTCCAGATTCAAGTTCAGATAATTAAAACAGGTTCAATTTCTTTCTTTTATTTTCTTTTCATTTGTGTGTGATTAGTTCAGATTTTCAATTTTAATAAAGTCTTAAATAATGAGGACATTGTGTTCTTTAAGTGTGGGGGGCATTTGTAAAAAAATCCCAAAAAAAAAAAAAAAAAACTAAAAACGTTGAAGAATATGAAAATTTTCTTGATTTTGTGTTGTTTATACATTATCCATACATATACTATACTAACATATGTTCCAAGGTTATTGTGAGTGTTAGGTATTACAAGTTTGATGTTAGTGCATATTTCGAACAAAATGTTTCAAGTATGACCACACGTTGAGAGTGTGAAGCATTTTAGCACAACATTTAGCATTTGGCAAGGACGAGTTATGAGTAACATTCGAAAGCAACATTCCAAGTCAGTTTTGATATATATTTCAATGCAACATGAATTAGTATAAGTTATATAGTTTTAGTTTAATGGTACCGATAAGTTTTAAGTGGAGTAATATCTAGTAAAGTTCTTACTATGATTTTTATATGCAATTCTTGAATACATCTTATAAGTAGTATTGAGTATATTTAAAGTGTTGGGAAACTATAGCCATAATACTTTGAAAGTAATCAATAAAGAATGAGGGTATTAATAGAAAAATCAAAAGAAAGAGAGGATAACCAATGAGTTATGCAAAAGGTGAGAAATGGTATGGAGTAAAAACTACAACCATTCAATGAATCTATACTTCAAAAAACATATGCTTACAAGAAAAAAATGAGAGAAAGTGGTATGGAGCATAAAATGCAACCACTAAAAAAAGGGGAGAGTGGTATGGAGCATGAAATGCAACCACTAAGAGTGTTTTATCATCTTGGGTTACCTAAAAATGCCTTGAGATCAAACTTTCTAAAGTGTGCTTCCTTTGTCCTTTATACTTTATACTATACTTGAGAGAAGAAAATATTCGAGTAAGCATATAACACTTATATGAAGACGCAATTCGATTGACCCTCCATTAAGAGCAAAGGTATGCAACTAATCTATATAAATTGCACATTACTAATTTGTGGGAAATTTTGAACTTCTACTTGAATCTTATGAAACATGGGAATGTGGTACTCACTACAATAGTCTTTCACCAAATGAGGTACGAACTTGAATACTATTTTATACACTTCTGTTGTTTTTACCTTGAGGACATGGCAAAAGTTAATTGTGGGGGTGTGATAAGTGTATAATTACACTTATTATCAGGATATTTCTACATATAAATTGGTTTAGAGTCATTTTATACTTCATATAAAAGATTTCACGTGGTATGTAGTTATTTTTTATGCAAGTGCAAAAACTAGGTGAATCTTGGGAGTGAAATGATCAAAAGTGGAATTCTATGTAAAAAGAGTGAAAAAGGTGCAAAAAAATGCTTGGAAAACAAGGTTTTGGCTTAGGATCGAAGTTGTCAAAGATTGGTAAAGTTGCAAAGAATAAACTTGAAAAAAAAGAATAATTCACGGTAATGACACCCATTCGTGGTCGCGATTTGTTACTCTTCATAAGTAGAAAGTTACAAATCATTATTCATGATCGCGACATATGATTTGTGATTGCTACTTGTGACGGTTATTGGTTATCTCTTTTCAACTACCAACCGCCAGATACTAACGATCAACTTCCATCAACTACCAACCAGAAAGACACCTTTTGGATGTCAACCAATCACAAAAAGGTGCCTTTCCACTGTGGATGAGGATGAATCTTTACATCCAATCATATTGATTTGATGCAACTCTTCACCAATGGATAT
Organism: Euphorbia schlechtendalii; assembly: GCA_949673415.1. Taxonomy (NCBI): domain Eukaryota; kingdom Viridiplantae; phylum Streptophyta; class Magnoliopsida; order Malpighiales; family Euphorbiaceae; genus Euphorbia; species Euphorbia schlechtendalii. The sequence continues at coordinate 62,636 of CATIWQ010395381.1, forward strand.
GACTCTTCGTTTGGATAGATGCAACCTTTCATACTCTATAAATAGGGTTCAAATCACATCAATCTTGTGTTGCATGGTGTGTGGCGTGAATAGTAGGCATTGAATGATAGTATGCATGTGTTCAAAGTATTAGTGAGAAAAATGTATAAGTGATTAGATTCTTATTTTGATCACTATATTTCTACACAAATTCGAGCATTTGTTGTATGAGTAATTCTAAAGCACTTATCAATAAATGTTTTCATTCTTCAACATTCTTTCGTTCGATATTCACAAAGAATAGCATCCTAGCGGAGGTTCTGTACAAGTCGAGACCGGATTCAAAGTAGACGCAGGAATTGTAAGAATTGACAACTCCCATTAAAGAGTGGATACAGTTTGGTCAACTTTAGCTTTCACTTGCATACCTTACAAATTTACTTTGTTTTCTGCTTATACTTTCTAATTAGAAATTTATGATATGTGTATGTGTCATAACGAGTATTTCATCTTGCGTCTCTTATATTAATTACGTGATATGCTTTCGAGTTAACTTTAAGAGTGATTTTAGGGTTGACAAGATTGTGTATAATCAATAGATCTATGATTATAACGCTCTTTAGTGAGCTAACATTTTTGAAATGGTAACTTGCTAAATATGGCTATGTGAGAGCGACCCGTACTAAGCATAGTAATATTGTCATCCAGTCTCTTATAAGTTTCATAATTCGTTTACCCTAGATTTAGAAAAGTCATCTCATGTGTTGCTCTACGGTGAATTATTGAATATTAGGGCATCTAGAACCGTATTTGTTAAAGTTATTTAGTGTACGCAATATTCTTGATGATTTTGCATGCCTTTCTCTACTAAACTTGTTCTTAGGAAATATCTATATATTTTACATTTTCTCTAGTCTGTTCATGCATCTGTCTATTCATCCATCTATCATCCAATCCATCCAACCCTTACAAATTATCTTATCTCTTTTATTCCGTAACTCTAGTTTGTCTTAAGAATCGAATTCCTTCATGTGGGATCGATATCTTTTAAAACTACATTGAAACTGTATACTTGCAGTGGTCACCATTTTTCTATTTGATAAGCGGTATTGATAACACCTGTTCATATTTTGAACTTTTATCTTATCATTAGAAAAGTGGGGAACAAGGTTTTTGACATCATCACTGAATATAAGCCCATTTAAATTAGTATAGTCAAAACCTTGCGATCATCAGCAGCTATTGGGTGTGGAGATCCGTGTCGGCCCTTAATGTTCACTTATCCTTGGGTAGCCCTACTGAATATTCTTCCAATGTCTATCAATTCAATACGGGGGTCACCCAACCTTAGTTTGAACCATTCAGCAAGGTTACAGATAGTTCAGGAAATTTCATATCGGTTAGACTTCTAGGGGAAATGATCTGACAAGGATAGTATAGGCCAGTGATTTCTGAGTTGCTCAACCTCAGAATTCATTTGCTCAAGGGTAGGTTGTTCAGTAGTTGGTCATCTCAAGTCTTTTTCAGGCATGTTTCGCATCCGTTGTTAGTATAAGTGAGGGTAGTCAAGCCTTATTACAGCTTCATCCCACCACCTCAAAGCTCTACCTCATGATGAGTGGTCCCCCAAAATCCGAGTACTCCATCCTTCTTCAATGCGGGCTTTGACATTGCGACCCATCCCACTCAGTATCCGATTGTGACTCAGGTTAAGTCTGCTCTAAGCTTCACAGTCACTCCTAGGGGAACTATATTTCCCCAAGGACAATTAAGTAAAGAAGATGCAACATTCACTCCTCTTTTTCAATCCTAATTCTAACACCCCGATTGAAGATATAGTCCCTCAGCATCACACTCGCAACATAAGAGAAATATGGCAATTACTTTTAGATACTCACACGAGCTAGATTCTGAACTTTTAACCAAACTACTGCCACATTCCTCTGGTAGTACATGAGGATGAATGGCTTCTCAATAACTTTGTGATGACACAGTTCATGAAGTACAAGGGAGAAGGAGATCCGCAATCACATTTGACCAACTATCAAACTGTAATAAGAGATATGAGGATCAGTGACAAGATGATAGCAAAGAACTTTATCATTTCACTAGGAGAGCCATTTAGTGAGTGGTACAAAACCTAACCTTAAAAGTAGCTCATGATTGGAAGAGCCTATCTGAGGCATTGATAGAGCTATATGGCTTAAATTAAGATAACGACCATTATGATGAATCTTGAGGTTGTCAAGAATAAGCCTAAAGAGTTATTCAAACCTTACTATGGGAGGTGGATGGCCACCTAAGTACTTTTGAAGGACCAACTCAACTTGTTGAAAATGATTGTGATACTCCTAGACAGTGCACTACCAGTTTACATGAATAGATTAATGGAATACATTTTCACCTGTTATAATGATGTCCAAGAGAAGAGAGAGAAGCTAGAGAGGATTGAGGATATGGATGCGCATGTAATGCAACCCTCCAATAAGCACTGGTACAAGAGGAACGATTCCGAATCATCTTCTTTCAAACATGCTCAAGTTGTGGATGAGTAAGCAATGATTTAGAAGGTGACTTATATAAAAGAAGACCATCCGCCTGTGTAGGATGATGATGCTGATGATGTAATATTTAGTACTTAAAATAATTTGATATTAATAATTCTTCCTATGATACTTTATAATCATTAAAAGCATTAAACTTAGCTTAGATGCTTGATATCCTGTCGAATGAAAACATGCATTCATTAAACATACGCATAATACTTTAGCATACATGACACATCTTTGCATGAAATTAACTTGGGTACATATGAATCACATAAAATGGTAATGATTTCAAATGATTTGACTCTTGAGAGAAAAAGAGATATAACACACGTACTTAGAAAATGTGTAGTAACGTTCGCCTTATCTTACGAAGACATGTCAAGAGTGAAAAAAAGTTTGTTAAACACAGATTTCCTACCAAACCTCGGAACAAGCTAATTGAGTAATAGTTGAGATACTCGAAACCATTATTGGACAAGAAATTCAAAATAGTGGTACCAAAACCAGTGTTTTAATAGGTAATAGGCGCTAGTCGGGCGGCTAGAGCCTCTAAGGGCCTAGGTGGGAATTAATTAAAAATTAATCGAGACCTAGGCGAGGACTATGAGAATTAGTATTTTAAAGTTTTTAATATTTATTAATGAATAAATATAATAAATTTAAATAACACATAAATTTTTATATAATAAAATTGAAAATTCATATAGCAACATTTTTCTAGGCTTTGGCGACATTTTTCTGGGCTTTGGTAACACTTTCCTAGTCTTTGGTGACAATTTTTTGAGTTTTAGCGACACTTTCCGCCTTGACTGCCCAATTTTATAAAATCGGGTTGGTGTTTTAAAAAACCCCACCTAGGTAGCCGCCTTAATCGCCTTTTAAAATAGAGAGCAAAACATGTTGAAGCCAACATTGGTCAAACATTTGAAATGGCTGACCAACACAAAACAGGTAACAAAAACAAATCCAAATAAGAGTAAAAAAATCAACGATATACAAAAGATGGAAAAAGAATTCTATTCTTTCTTACATGTTAACAACTTCATAACACAACTCACCACCATTTATGAGATGATCATTAAATTATTGAAGAAGCACCAATGGACAATGTCAATTTTCCCTTGATGAAAAAGTATATTTGATGGTTTCGAAACCTCTAGTTCCCAATAAACCACTCATGCTCGAAGAATAGTCAATAGGGTTAGTGTAAGTGCAAGAATAGCTCACTGAAAAACTATGCCTCTACTTCTAGTCTTACGAGGTGCAAGAAGTAGCAAAGATTCATCTAATAAAATATCTTTACCAGTCCCCATACTAGCTAGAAAACTCTAGAATTTTTATATTGCTATTAAGGTTCGATATAGAAAAAGTGACAAAGAAAATTATAAAAAACGAGGCAACCATCAAATTTCTGGCAAATCAAGCAATGTACTTTGATCACATTAGGAATCTTGACTATCTTGACAAAAAGTTATTAGTGGTAGAAGAAGTTAAGAAAGGATGGATTATGTTCTTTGATGGTGCTATGAGTTGAAAAAGGGGCAACACTCAGGGTAGTATTGATCCCTCCATAGAATGAAGTAATCCCACCATTAAAGAGATTAGAATTTTAGGGTACCAACAATTGAATGTCAAAGTCATGGACATGTGGTCTCGAATTTGTCAACCCAATCAACAAAGACATGGTTAAAGGCTACCATAGTTCGGAAGAAGAAATAAATCAGATAAAAGAAGTATCAACAACAAAATAAATATTTAAAAGCCCATCAATTAGCACTCTATTAGTTAACCAAAAATTAGCGCCTTTTTCACAAAATATAACAAATGAGTCCACTAAGCTGAAAATTAAAAAAGGGGAGCTTAGGAAAAACTTAGGACATCGAGAGAAAATAACAAGCACATCTATTAGAAAACCTAAAAGGTTTAGTTGATGGCAGGAGTTGAATCATAAAAAAAACATTTGTACCCTTGTTAAGTTATCAAATAATTATCATTTTTTTTGAATTTATATGCACATGTACATTTTCAATGCGTGCATTTCAACAGTAGGATCTCACAAGTAAACACCCCCTTACATCATAGCTATGCAATTAAGTCTAAAAAATCAAAACAAAATATGAATAAAAAGACATAAAAAGGTGCGATAGAATCATACCCCAATGGTATAATCTATACAAAAGTCAAATCCCCAACTAGGGTAAAGCAACATCAACCTGACATAAAACTATCTCATCAGCTAGCGCTTCTTCACGGTGCAGTCAAGTGAGCAGACTTAGCAGCAGCACTCCATGCTCATGCACCTCAATGGTTACATGAGTGATCTCCCACCAGGGGTAAAGTCAGCAAACTTGATCATCTTGATAGCACCTAAGAATCTACGTCTAGTAATTTCCACACAATCCTCTATTCCTACTAGTGACAAGCTCGCGTTCGTTATACAAATCGAAAGGCATCAAGAAAGATTCTTCCAAAAAAAACTTGAATTAGAGCTAGCTTCTACAGTAATCGCATCAGATTGGTATCAAGAAGCAGAATCTCAAAAAATAGGATGATGTCACTTTACCTCGAGGAGATTGAAAAGTTCACCAACTAAATTTGGGTTGACTACAACAACATCCATGTGCACTAGATTTTCTACTAATGTAAGAGATGAGGGAGAGTTCCTTTTGGAGATGGGCTTGATAATCGATACCAACCATGCTCGATGATCCAAAGCAAACAATGCTTGTAATAGACGAACATACATCATATCATTAACATTAGTAATGCATAAATTCATGCATACAAACATACATACACATCATATCACTTACAAGTAAAGACAATGTCATACTTAAGCAATGCCATTCTAACAAGCGAGATAATCCACCTTTGAAAGAAGAACCTATGAGAATCAAAGAGATCTTAATGCAACATGCCATCAATAGTAAGAAGGATATTGTACCAATTCAAAATTTTATCAAATCCAAGCCTCTATAAGCCCATTATACAACATTACAACATCACAAAAACCTCCTAAAAATGGAGCACTCCTCGGGAAATCCCCAAACCTCTCAAACTTAGATTTCAAAATTTATTACAGGTTTAATGAATATTCCTTAAATCCTCATATTCCATTCTTGATTGAAGAGGAAAACTTTTTAGCTTTCAGCACTCTCAATCACTAGACCAAAATATGCACTGTGAAAATGCACTTACAAAATTTTCACTTATATTATTTCATATACTTTTTCAAAGTCAATCATCCCATAGTGGATCACCCCAAGCCAATTGAAGAAGGAAATAGTTAACTTATCCTACCATGGATCACAAACAGCACATGATAAAGAATGAAATGCCCTTTCATCCCACAACAAATCTCAATGTAGATGATAAAATGTTAAAATAAAAGAGCCCACATGGAGAAAAAAATGTAGATCAAAGAACGAAATGACCTCTCATTCCACAAAGGATCTCAATGTTGACTGTAGAATGAAATAGTTGATGGGACTACTGTTGATTAATAAAGATAGTAATTGAACATGTAAAGTTGAAGGTAGAATTTCAAAACTTAATATTAACCCTAAAGGATCTCCTAAGCATGCCATGATTGATATAATCTAAGTTGGAACGTTCCATAGATGATATTAGGTTTATAAAACTTATTAAAAGAAACCTAGCATCTAAGTTAAGAGCATTACCAATTGATGCGTTCCTTTCCCTTGGTGCGACGTTTCCTTAGAGTAATTTGGCAGAACTTCATTAGCATTAGCTTCCAATCTAAAACAGCCTCTACGATTGATCCACATAGATCTTCACCAACCAAAACCTCCATTGAGGAAGAACACGTTGCTAGACAGCAGCTGCTAAACCGCTCGAAGACCAACAAGAAAACATTAACTAAGAAGGATCACTTTAAAAGAAAGAACCTTCTAATGAACTCTTGCAACATTGGAGAAACTCGTGGAGGATCTCACGAAAGCTCACGAAGAAAAGATGTTGAACTCATAGAGAAAGGCTGAGCTAAGGTGAATTAAAAGGAGGAGGGATCACTATATATAGTGGGAAGGGAGAAAATTACTCCCCTGATTTTCCAATGTCGATGGGCAAAATCCCCATCCCACAAACGGGTCAACGCGCGGAGCTCCAACTCCACGCTGGCCGACCCGTAACAGCTGGCATGTGGTGGCTTGCAAGGCAAGCCCTAATGGGCTTGCCTTGCCCCCACAAACCGTGCTTGCAAGCTATCCCGCAAGCCCAGCTTTTAGGCTTGATGCCAGCTAGCATGCACTAGCCCAGTGTCAGTGCATGCTAGTGGCCCGCAAGCAAATTTTACTCTTGGGCTAACCGTGCAGGCCTACCCATGAACAACTCATGTTCACGGGGCCCACTCGCAACGAGAAAAATCCCCTACTCCACTTCGTGCAGTTTTTTTTCCAAATTTCTCCTTTAATCTTTAATTATTAATCTGGTCCAATTAATAATTCATACAACGAATTTGATAATCGTAATATTCTCGGCATACACCTAATCTATAAGTTCTTTATTTAGTGCAATAAAGACCCTAAGTGTGTCACCTCATAAGATCCCGAAGTATAGAGCCACTAGAGGTTATCCAAAACATAGCTTCCCACTAGGGAACCTTTAGGCCAAGTGTTCCAGACCGATATGGAACCCGATAACTCTAAACAATCAAATGAGCTTTCTAGCAAAGGCATATGATCTCCCAAAACTCTGAATGTCACGTGCATCTAACTTGATCTAGTTCTGCATTAGTAACCAATACAATACACTCATTCCATCAAGTTAAGTACCATACAGTTTATTGAACTCGAATTAAGTATCAGCTCATGTAATAGCCATAGCTATCCTTGAGTTAGACTTGCTCACGAAGAACACCACTTGCCAATATGTATCAAGATTAATTAAAAACCCATTCTATCAATCTTATACTTTGATCAGAGGTTTATGAGTGCGTCTCTTCAACAATAGGCCTTAAGGTTCATCTTCCATTATATCACTATATCATGAGCAATGGATCCCATCTTGACTACTCGGATTACCAACATGTGATCATCACTATACCAGTAATCACTCGTATCATCCTGATCGCCAGGGTATGAATAAGTATTACCCAAAGTATAGTAACTCCTAGATAAGGTAACCAGTATCTCATATCTTAGGATACTTGTACTGCTACTACAATAAGATAGGACACCAACACATGCATATAGTTATTTCCGAGTGTCTATTTTATAGCAGTCTCCAATGTATTACCCCAATACATTTATGAGTTAACTCAAGGTACCTCCTTCACTTGTGAGATTGGCTACTTGGGTATAATCCAAGGAGTAAGCCTACAGATGCTAGTTTGTCCGCTTCATTGATGTCCAGTCTAAATTAAACTATGACTAGGGATATTTAGACTATTCATAGTAACACGTATGTGCAGTTCTCCGACCACATACCTCCCTCTATGTCTTTGCACTTTTACGCTATGAAATAGTCATGGACTTTGTCTTACCAATGCACATATACATAATACCTTATATGTATGATACCATCGAGATATATGAATTAAACAAACACTGATAAAAAAATAAAGATGCCTTTATTATTATTAATAATAATTTGAAATTTTTTGTACATTATACCTAATTAAGATATATCACTCTAATTGCCTCTAGGGCATACATTATGTCTAACAATCTCCCACTTGCACAAGAGCTAATTTCCCATGTGATTAATGCCATACTCATTAACATGATGGTCATGCTTAGCCTGAGTCAATGCCTTTGTTAGCCCACCTGCTAGATTCTGACATGTTGGGATGTATTCTAAGCTTATATCCTTTCTGTTAGACATGATGCATGCCCTAGAGGCAATTAGGGTGATATTTGTTAATTACTTATAATGCACAAATAGTTTCATATTATTATTATTATTAATAATAAAAGACATCTTTGTTATTTATTAGTGATTTTGTTTATATTTATGTATCTCGCTGATATCATACAAGGGTGGAGGGAGGGGTGGGGTTGGTGGGGCACGTGCCTCACCGACCACTGGAAAAGCATTAATTCTAGTGTAGGTTTGATTAACGGATATAATTATTATAATTCATTTATTGAACATTACATGATCCGTGCCCCACTAGCAAGGGCTGTTTGATTGAAAATCCAATAAGCAGGGTTCAAATCCCTCAATGGTGATGTTTATCACTCTTTTTAGGGTCCTTTTTTTCTTCACTTCCTTTTTTATCTTGTAATTTTTTGTGATTCTCCTATTTTTTTTAACACTTTTTCTTAATTTTTTAAAATATATTATAAAAATTTTATATATTAACTAATTTATATTATCATCTTTTAGTGTTTTTTAAATTTCATTTATATACTTATTTATTTGATGTTTTCCTTTTCATTATTTTGGTAAAATTTAATACAATTCTTTTAGTATTGATTAATAAAATAATGTGAATCTTTAATTCGTGTTCTTCCATTTTCAATGTTCTGTGAAAAGAAATTTTATTTTCGATGTAGTACATTTCAACAACTTAACATAAAATATTTTATAACTAGGGTAGAGATTGAGAGATGTGAGGTGTAGTGTAAAAATATAATATTACACTAGTCAAAAATTCAAATCATTATTGAACATTTTCTCGTAAATGGTAACATTTATTGAAATATTTCTATAACAAAAACTTGTATCAAATATGTAAAACAAATGTAAAATATGCATTGAAATTCTATAATTCTCCATCCATCATTTATTATCGTTGTTTTTTCTTGTTCGAGTGTGCCCCCCTAACAAAAAAATCCTAGCTCCGCTACTGGTATCATATATGTATAGTATTTTATATATATATATATATATATATATATATATATATATATATATATATATATATATATATATATATGCTCATTGATAAGACAAAGTCCATGACTACTTCATAGCATAAAAGTACAAGGACATAATGGGAGCTATGTGGTGTGAGACAACAAATATGTGTTACTATGAATAGTCTAAATATCCCTAGTCATAGTTTCATTGAGACTAGACATCAATGAAGAGGACAAACTAGTATGTGTAGGCATACTCCTTGGATTGTATCCAAGCAGCTGATCTCACGAGCTGAAGATAGTACCTTGAGTTAACACATGAATGTATTCGGGTAATACATTGGAGATCGTTATAAGATAGACACTCCAAAATAACTATATCCATGTGTTGGTGTCATGTCTTATTGAAGTAGCAGTAAAAGTATCCTTAGACTTGAGATATTTGTTACCTTATGTAGGAGTTGTTATACTTTGGGTTATACTTATTCATACCATGGAGATTATGATGATATGGGTGATTACTAGTATAGTGATGATCACATGTTGGTAAGCCGAGTAGTTAAGATGGGATCCATTGCTCCTAATATAGTAATATAAAGGGAGATGTACCTGAGGGCCTCTTATTAGGAGATACACTCATAAAACTCTGATCAGACTTTAACATTAATAGAATGGGTTTCTAGTCAATCTTAATACATTATGGCGAGTGGTGTTCTTCGTGAACAAGTCTAACTCCAGGATAGCTACTGCTATTACATGAGCTAACACTTAATCCGAGCTCAATAAACTGGTTGGTATTTAACCTGATGGAAGGAGTGTATTATATTGGTTTCCATGAGAGAACTAGAACAAGTAACATGCACATGATGTTCTGAGTATCGGGGGATCATATGCCTTTGCTAGATTGCCCATTTGATCGTCTATAGTTATCGTGTTATATATCGGTCTGGAACACTGAGCCTACAGGTTCCTGGATGGGAAGCCAAGTTTAGGCTAACCTTTAGTAGCTCTATACTTCAAGATCCTATGAGGTCACACACTTTGAGTCTTTACGGGACTATGTAAAGAACCTATAGACTAAGTTTATGCCGAGAATATTTAGGTTGTCGAATTCGTTGAAAGAATTATTAACTGGTTTGACAAGATTAATAATTAAAAGGATTAAAGGAGAAAATTGAGAAAATTGCATAGAGCGAAGCAAGGGAATTTTTCATGTTACAAGTGGACCCTAAACGAACATGGGTTATTTGTAGTGGGGCTTGCGCGGCTACCTTACAAGCTAAAAAGCTGGCGGGCCGTTATCCAGGAGGGTAAGCCAGCGCATGCTAGTGGGTAGCAGGCCCGCTAGGTGTGCCCACAAGTTGGGCTTGCCAAGAGGCCCGCAAACCCAAATTGCAGCATAAGGCAAGCCCACTAGGGCTTGCCTTGTGGAGGCAGCGCGAGTCAGCTCGCAGGACCTAGTGATCCACATGGCTGACTTGTTTTTTGGGATGGGATTTTCCCATCCCACATTGTTAATTGAGGGAAGTTTTCAACTCCCCTCTCCCTATAAAAATGCCTCCCTTCTCCTCCTTTTAACATACTTCAGCTCAAGATCCTCCACGAGTATCTCCAAGCGATAAATAATTCTTTAGTAGGCTCTTTCTATTTTGAAATGAGCCTTCTCATTTAATATTTTTAGGTTAGTCTTTAAGTAGTCTAGCAGCTGCTGCCTACCAATGAATTCTACCTCAATGGAGGTTTTAGTCGGTGAAGATCTATATGGATTAATAGTAGAGGCTATCCTAGTTTGGAGGCTACTTCCAACAGAGTTCTGCTGAATTACTCTATGGGAACGCTACATCTAAAAGAGAGAGACACACACATCAACTGGTATGTTCTTAACTTAGATGCTATGTTTCTTTTATAAGTTTTATAAACCTATTGGCATCCATGGAATGTTTCAACTTAGATTATATCAATCATACCATGCTTAGGAGATCTTGTATGGTTAATTTTAAGTTTTAAAATTCTACCTTACAACATTGCATGTTCAATTTCTATCTTGATTAACCAGCACTTTCTAGCTACTATGTCCTGATTGAGATGGTATTTTCAGAGTACATGTTGGTTTCTCTAACAATACGTTGGTTTCTTTGCTTGAGCTATAGCCCAATTGTTATCGCAATAAACCACTATTAGATTCACAATGCTGGACACTACACTGATCACTAATAAATCCCTTTAACCAGACAGCATGCTTAGCTGCTTCTGTAGCAGCTATATACTCAGATTTAGTGGTTGAATCGGTAGTCATATCCTGTTTGAAACTTTTCCAAACAACTGCCCATCCATTTAACATAAACACATCTCAAGACCAGGACTTGCAATCATCCTTGTAAGAATGAAAATTCATGTCAATGTATCCCTTTATGAAGAGATCACCTTCTCCATATACCAAATACGTATCCTTATTCCTATGTAAGTACTTAAGGATAGTTTTAACAGCCATCTAGTGCTTCTCACTTGGGTCAGATTGAAATTTGCTTGTGACAATCAATGGATGTGAGACATCCAACTGAGTGCATACTATAGCATCCATGATGGATCCTATCACTGAGGCATAGGGTATTCCATTCATGTGCAGTCTCTCAACTTGTGTTCTTGAACACTCAGATTTAGAAAGGTTAATCCCGTGAGACATTGGGAGATAACCCTTTCTTGACTACTCAAGGTTAAATCTATCCAAAACCTTGTCTATGTATATACTTTGAGAAAGACTTAGCAGCCTTCTAGATCTATCTCGATAGATCTTTATGCCAAGTATAAATGCTGCTTCTCCAAGGTCTTTCATGGGGAACTTCTTTAACAACCATGACTTCACTATCTAAAGAAAAGGAACATCATTTCCAATCAATAATATGTCATCAATATATAATACAAGGAAAATGATTGCACTCCCACTAGCCTTCTTATATACACAGGAGTCATTAGTGTTCGACACAAAACTAATTTCTCAAATTATCTCGTCAAAGCTAATATTCCAACACTTTAATGCTTGCTTAAGTACGTAAATGGACTTCAATAACTTGCATACCATCGAACCATCCTTGGATGTAAAACCCTCAGGTTATGCCATATACACATCCCTATCCAGATTCCCGTTAAGGAATACTATTTTCACATCCATTTGTCAAATCTCATAATTGTAATGAGTGATAATGGCAAGGAGTATTCTAGTAGACATTAGCATGGCCACTGGTGGAAAGGTTTCACCATAGTAAATACCTTCTTTTTTACTGTAACCTTTTATAACCAACCTTGCTTTATATGTAATTACATTACCGTCCATGTTAGTTTTCTTCTTGAAAACCCACTTGTATCCTATGGGCTTAATCCCACCAAGTTCCAAACTTGATTTTTATACATGGAGTCCATCTCTGACCTCATGGTTATAAACCATTTATCAGATACTGAGCCTTCCATTGCCTCCTTGTAAGTTTTGTTCTCATCATCTTCTATAAGGAAGAGATGTTTATCATCAATGATGAGAAAACATTATTGCTCAGTAGTGATTGGAGCTCAACTTGACCTATGCAATGTCGGTGTTAGAATAATCTATTCCATGCTTACACTTTCTTGTGTAACAAGCGTAAGAACAATCAGTTGATTGTCTGTTTGATCTTCTTGAGTGCCTAACTCAAGATTGCTCCAACTAGCTTTCACAAGTATATGCTCCTTCTTGAGGAATTGAGCATTTATTGTTCCTTGAGATCCTTAAAGGTATAACCCATAGTCTCCTTAGGTAACCTACAAATAGACACCTATTAGACTTAGCACCAGCTTATCTGAACTTATCCTCTTTACATAAGCAGGATATCCCCAAACTCTCATATGAGAAAGAAATGTTTCTTACCATGCCACAATTCGTATGGTGTTTAATCAACTGATTTTGAGGGTACTCTATTTAGTATATAAACTGCGCTCTCAAGTGCATAACCCCAAAAGGATATGTTGAGTTCTGCTCAGCTCATCATGGAATGAACCATATCAAGTAGGGTTTGATTTCTCCTTTCTGACACTACATTGTGTTGGGGTGTATAAGGAGGTGTCCACTAGGATAAAATACCATTATCCCTTAGATAATCCTGAAACTCCTGGCTTAAGTATTCGCTGCCTCGATCAGATCGAAGGGCCTTAATACTTTTCCCAAGCTGTTGTTTCTCTACTTCGGCTCTGAACTCTTTGAATTTCTTAAAACTTTAAGATTTATGCCTAATTAGGTACAGATAACCATATCATGAGTAATCGTCGATGAAGGTTATGAAGTAGACGAAACTCTCATGTGCCTTAACACTCATTGGACCACATACATGGAAATGTATTATTTCTAAGGTACTAGTGGCACGTTGATGCTTACCTTTGAAAGGTTTTTAGTCATATTTTCCTTTAAATAAGGTTCGCACGCCCCATACGATTCCCATTCCATTAGGTCCAAGTCACCATATTTGTGTAACTTAGTTAAGCGAGTCTCATTTATATGGCCTAGATGACAATGCCATTAGTATGATGATTTCTCATTATCTAATATCAATTTCTTAACAATGTTCATATTTAGAATTTCAATTTTAGAATCTAGAACATAAATGCCATCAATAGATATTCAACAAGCATAAAGAACATTTTCACATCGTCTTTAACAATTATTGTTAAAAAAATAAAATCTCAAATCCCTATGTTGCTAAATGCGCAGTAGAAATAATATTCTTAGTGACATCAGGATTATAATTGCAATTGTTCAAAACTAAAACAAGACCAATAGGCGAACGAAGGATATATGTCCCTACAGCTGTTGCAGCAACCCGTGCTACATTTCCAACTCTTAGGTCAATTTCACTCTTTGCCAGCCTCTTACTATTCTGCAACCCCTACATAGAAGTACAGATATGAGTACCACAACCAGTATCCAATACCAATGTAGGCTTATAGGGAACTGTAGAGAAACTCTCTATCATGAAACTACCTGAAGTAGATGCCTCATTTGGTTTCTTCTTCACTTGTTCAGATATTTGAACCTTGCAATCCTTCTTTTAATGGCCAGCCTTTCCATATCAGAAGCAGACATTTTACAGTTCCTTTCTTATTTTTCTTCTTCTTATCGATTTTCTTCTTGGCACTCAAGCCCTTTACAAAATGGGACCCACCCTTAGAAGGCTTGGTTTTCTCAACCAGAAGTAAAGCCTTTGGAACCTTTCAAATCTTAGGCTCTACTATTTTCAGCATGTTGACCAACTCAAGCAGTGTGGTATCGATCTTGTTCATATAATGGTTAGTCACAAATTATGAATAAATATCAATCAATGAAGCAAGAATCAGATCCACATATAATTAGTGATACATCACAAAACCCAGTCGAGTCAGCTTCCCTATATAACCCATTGCGGTGCTAAAGTGCCAGCTTGTATCTTCATCCCGAATAAGAGTTTTGATGTATAAAATCTCTTAGACCCGGCCTGCTATGAGAAGAGGTCATGAAGATGGAGAGTCATGGTATCTAAGTCCATGCTCTCATGCTGTTCCTGAAGCTCAGAATTCATAGTTGCCAGCATTATACATGCTGCCGTTTCACGATCCTTTATGTGCATTTTCCATGCCTCATGTTCATTGGCATTAGTATCAGCATCAAGTTCAACAGGGAGGGGCTCATAAAAAACATAAGCTATCCTTTCAGATCTGAGGATTATCCTCACCGCCCTAAACCAATTAGTAATGTTTGAACCATCTAGTTTGTAGTCAAGAATTGAGTAAAGGTTTATGTTTGGATTTATTGTTCAACCTAGATATAAGATAGAAATTGTTTAGACATTAATATATTTACATTCATTAAATATAAGGTCTTTAAATAAATACATAATTCCTACTATTTTCTCGACATTCAAATAGCCCCTTCTATTTAAATTTGCGAAATTTTGTCCAACAAATTTTCCTTAGGAGGTAGCATCCATAGCCACTCATTATGACCCACACTATAGCAGGTCAAGCCATAACAAGATAACTATGGTTGGAACCCGTCCATTTGCATCCCATGCAATTGATAATCCATTTTAGTTCTCTTTCCCGAGACATGCATACCCAATTATACGACTCCTCAAATGTGCCTCCAATATGGCATTAGCTCCAATGATATGGATAACTAACCCATTTTTGTTAAGGAATTAACCCCATCTAATCTCATGACCCAACACATGTTAAGTGAAAGCATGTTATACATGTCTTTACATCTGTTAATAAGGTTTGTATCATGACATATGACGGGAAGATAATCTATCACCTTAATATTGTTGTAGGGATTTCATTGTTGACGCTGGTCTCACCCTAGTCTAGGTCTTATACGATGAATATGATTATGATAATAATAATTCCGGGCTATTTGGAATTATTAATATAAGGGAACATGCTCAAGATTGGTACATCATAATCATTCTATTATGCCAAGACTCCACATAGCATGCAAAACAAACGAGGTCTGTGTTTAAGTTGTTGCACCTACATCTAAAAGTTTTAACTAACAACTAAACCATGTTTGTAAAACCAAATGCGGAATCCTATTCCCACACTAGAAAACAACTAAGTCATAAAAGTCCCTTGGGTACACTTGAACCTAATACCGATGTAGATTTCTAGGTAAGAGAGGCCCCCTTAAATGATGAGTAGCCAAGTCCAATCCTTGCTAAAGTAACCACGGGCATTTCAATTTGTTGTACCATGAACAATTATGATTTAAAGATTTCATTCATTAATTGAGTGAAGTACCTCAATTTAAGTATTTACATGTATGGTAAAACATTAATAATTTATATGATAATCACCTAGATTAAGTTTGAACAAAACATTAATCTAGTTATAACATCAGCTGCTAGACCGCTCAAAGACTAACCCAAAAATATTAACTAAGAAGGCATACTTCTAAAGAAAGAATCTTCTAATGAATTCTTGCGATGTTGGAGAAACTTGTGGAGGATCTCGCAAAAGCTCGCGAAGAAAAGATGTCAAACTCAGAGGAAAAGGCTGAGCTAAAGTGAATTAAAAGATGGAGGAGGGACCACTATATATATTGGGAGGGGAGAAAATTGCTCCCACAATTTTCCAATGTGGGATGGGGAATCCCCATCCCACAACCGGGTCGGTGCATGGAGCTCTAGCTCTACACGGGCCGACCCTCGCACATCGGCGGCTTGCCTTGCCCCTGCAAGCCTAGCTTACGAGCTTGCTACCCACTAGTGTATAGTGTCCCACAAGAAAATTTTGCTCGTACGGCATCCGCGCAAACACCACCCACGAATAACACGTGTTCATGGGGCCCACTCACAACGGGAAAAATCCCCTGCTTCACTCTGCTTAGTTTTTCCCAAATTTCTCATTTAATTCTTTTAATTATTAATCTGGTCCAATCAATTAATAATTCATCTAACGAATTTTACAACCTTAATATTCTCACCATACACCCAGTCTATAGGTTCTTTACCTAGTCCAGTAAAGACCCAAAGTGTGTGACCTCATAGGATCTCGAAGTATAGAGCAGCTATAGGTTAACCTAAACTTGGCTTCCCACTTGGGAACCTTTAGGCTTAGTGTTCTAGAGCGATATGGAACCCGATAACTCTAGACGATCAAATGGCCTTTCTAGCAAAGGCGTATGATCCCCCGATACTCAAAAAGTCATGTTCCTGTGACTTGATCTGGTTCTGCTGTAGTAACCAATACAATACACTCCTTCCATCAGGTTAAGTACCATCCAATTTATTGAGATTGGATTAAGTGTCAGCTCATTTAATAACCGTAGCTATTCTAGAGTTAGACTTGTTCACGAAGAACACCACTCACCATAATGTATCAAGATTGACTAAAAACAAGTTCTATCAATCTTATACTTTGATAAGAGGTTTATGATTGTGTCTCTTCAACAAGAGGCCTTAAGATATGTCTCTTATTATATCACTATATCAGGAGCAATGGATTCCATCTTGACTACTTAGCTTACCAACATCTGATATTCACTATACACGTAATCACCAGTATCATCTTGATCAGCAGGGTATGAACAAGTATGAGCCAAATTATAGCAACTCCTATATAAGGTAACCAGTATCTCAGGTCTGAGGATACTTAAACTGATAATGTAATAAGACATGACACCAACACATGGATATAGTTATTTCCGAGTGCCTGTCTTATAGCATCCTCTAATGTATTACCTGAATACATTCATATGTTAACTCAAGGTACCACCTCCAGCTAGTGAGATCAGTTGCTTGGATCTAATACAAGGAGTAAGCCTACACATGCTAGTCTGCAAGCTTCATTGATGTTTAATCTCAATGAAACTATGACTAGAGTTATTTAGACTATTCATAGTAGCACGTATGTGTAGTTCTCACACCACATAGCTTCCACTATGTCCTTGCATTTTTACACTATGAAATAGTCATGGACTTTATCTTATCAATGCACATATACATAATACTATATATATATATATATATATATATATATATATATATATATATATATATATATATATATATATATATATATAAATATATATATGTGTGTGTGTGTGT
>CATIWQ010395382.1:0-15858 GCA_949673415.1 Euphorbia schlechtendalii
GCAGTTGACAGATTAGAAGGAACTTGATCGAATTGAAGCTGGTCCTAAATCGAGCTAGAGAGAGTAGTGATCTAGAGAGCAGAGACCTGTGTTAAGAGTAAAACATAAGATTTCAATTAGGTTAAAAGCTCGAACAAACCGACTACATACCTGGAAAAAATGAAAGGTGAAAGAAAGTGGATGAACGAAGAAGCGACGGAGATGGTGGAGCGACGGGATGCGACGGAGGTGGTGGAGTTATCGGAGACTATAACAGTCAGAACGGCAGAGGTTAATGTATACGAAGAAATAGCAGTCAGAACGGTATAGAAATTGGGGAATTATAAAAGGATATTACGGATGGTTTTAACAAAAGACCGTCTGTAATAAGTATTCCGGACGGTCCATACATAATAACCGTCCATAATACATTATTTATATTTTTTATAGATAAGTATTGCGGACCGTTATTATATAATAACTGTCCGCAATACCTATATTTCATTGCGGACGGTTGTTTCAAAATAACCGTCCGCAATACTATAATAGGAGGCATTTATTACGGACGGTTTGTTTTTAACAACCGTCCGTAATACTTTCATATGTAATCCAGACGGTTGTTACGTAACAACCGTCCGTAATAACTACCTCCATATTTTTTAATGCTCAATGCAAACGATTTCTTGTAGAACCCTCCCAAAAAGTGCGACCCTACAGGCCCTTTCTGCATTAGTGTGCTTTCCATTTAGGTTTAGGATTTGTATAGTTTGTTTGTTTTGTTTTGTTTGTTTGTTTGTTTGTTGTTGTTTGTTTGTTTTTGTGTGTTTAGTTTCGTTTTTCATTTCTAGTTAAGTCTCTCACAATAAGGACATTGTGTTCTCTGGTGAGGGGGGGCAATTGTATAAAATCCAAAAATTCAAAAAATCAAATAAAATTATAAAATTGAAGAATGAAAAATTTTCTTGATTTTGTGTTGTTTGTACCTTATCCATACTTATACTATACTAACATATGTTCCAAAGTTATTGTGAGTGTTAGGTATTACAAGTTCGATGTTGGTGCAAATTTTGAACAAGTTTTTGTTTCGAGTATGAGCGTACGTTGAGAGTGTGAGCGCTTTAGTAGATTGGCACAACATTTAGCATTTGGTAAGGATGAGTGGTGAGTAACATTCAATAGCAACATTCCAAGTAAGTTTCGATATATATTTCATTGCAACATGAATTAGTATAAGTTATGTAGTTTTAGTTTAATGCTACCGATAAGTTTTGAGTGGAGTAATATGTAGTAGTGTTCTTACTATGAGTTTTATATGCTATTCTCGAGTACGTCCTATAAGTATTGAGTGTGTCTAAAGTGTAGGGAAACTATAGCCATAATATTTTGAAAATGATTAATAAAGGATGAGGTTATTGAGAGAACAATCAAAAGAAAAAGAGGATAACCAATGAGTTAAGCAAAGGGTGAGGAATGGTACGGAGAAAAAACTACAACCATTCAATGAGTGAAAATAGAAAAAGTAGCATAGCACGAAAAATGGGTGCAAAGTACAAATTTGTACTTCAAAAAACATATGCTTAAAAAGAATGAGAGAAAGTGGTATGAGCATAAAATGCAACCACAAAAAAAAGGGGAGATGGTATGGACCATAAAATGCAACCACTAAGAATATTTAGCATCCTAGGATACCTAAAAATTCCTTGAGATCAATCTTTTAAAAGTGTGATCCCTTTTTCCTTTATACTTTGTACTATACTTGAGAGAAGGAAATATTCAAGGGAGCATATAACACTTATATGAAGACGCAATTCAGTTGGCCCTTCATTAAGAGCAAAGGTATGAAACTAGACTATATGAATTGCACATTACTAATTTGTGGGAAATTTCTTATACTTTACATGAACCTTATGCAATGTAAGAATGTGGTACTCACTACAATAGTCTTTCACCAAATGAGATACGAACTTGAATTAGTTTAACTTGAGGACAAGGCAAAAGTTAAGTGTGGGGGTGTGATAATTGTATATATACACTTATTATCTTGATATTTTACTCATAAAACAATGTGGTTTAGAGTCATTTTATACTTCATATAAAAGATTTCACATGGTATGCAGTTGTTTTTTATGCAAGTGCAGAAACTAGGTGAATCTTGGGAGTGAAATGATCAAAGATGGAATTCTATGCAAAAAGAGTGACAAAGGTGCAAAAAGATACATGGAATGCAAGAACTTGGCTTAGGATTGAAGTTATCAAAGATTGGTAAAGTTGCAAAGAAGAATCATGAAGAAAAGCATAAGTCACAACAATGTCACGATCGTGATTCCTACTCACGATTGGACAAATCATGCTCGAGACTATCTATCACGATTGCAACTTATCATTTTTCACAAACAGTCAGATAACAACTTGCATTCATGGTTGTGACATGTATGTCATGCTCGCGAATCGTTACGGATTTGATAAACTCTTCTCAACTTCCAACCATTGGATAAGAACTATCAACCGCCATCAACTATCAGGCGAAGAGAAAATGCAACCACGAAAAGGTGCCTATCCATTGAAGATAAAGATGAAATATTGCATCCAATCACATTGAAGATGATGCAACCCTTCACCAATAGACATGACTATTCGTTTGGATAAACATAACCTTTCACACTCTATAAATAGAGGTTCAAATCAACCATTTCGTGTGCGAAGAGGATAGCGGCGGTGGTAGCAGATGAAAGTTATATAGATTTGGCTAAGTTCAAAGTGTTAGAGAGAAAAATGTGTAAGTGGTTCAAATCATGTTTCAATCACTAGATTTCTCCACATATTCGAGCGATTGTTGTATGAGTGTAATTGCAAAGCACTTATCAATAAAAGTTTCTATTCTTCAACATTCATTTGTTCAATATTCACAAGGAATAGCATCATAACGGAGGTTGTGTATGAGTCGAGACCGAATTTAAAGTAGATGCAGGAATTGTGGGAATTGATGACTCCCATTAAAGAGTGGATATGGTTTGATCAACTTTAGCTTTCACTTGCATACCTTAAAACTTTACTTTGTTTTCTACTAATACTTTCTAATTCAAAGTTTATGATATGTCTATGTGTCCTAACGAGTATTTCATCTTGCGTCACTTATATTAATGAAGTTATATGCTTTCAAGTTGACTTTAAGAGTTGTTTTGGGGTTAACAAGATTGTGTATAATCACTGTATCTATGTTTGTAACGCTATTTAGTGTGCCAACATTTTTGGAGTGGTAACTTGCTAAATATGGCTATGTGAGAGCGACCCGTACTAAGCATAGTATTATTGTTGTCCAGGTTTTTACAAGTTTCATAATTCGTTTACCCCAGATTTAGAAAAGTCATTTCATGTGTTGCTCTACGGTGAATTATAGGATATTTGGGCATCTAGAAACGAGTTTGTTGAAGTTATCTAGTGCATAAAACATTCTTGATTATTTTGCATATTTTACTTTACTATACTTATTCTTAGGGAATATCTTTATTCTTTGTATCTTCTCTAATTTGTTCATGCATCTTTCCATTCATCATTCTACCCTCCAAAACCTTTAACTTATTTTATTTTCTTTTGTTCCGTAACTGTAGTTGATCCTTAGAACCGAATTCCTTACCTGTGGGATCGATATCTTTTAAAACCACATCGCAACTGTATACTTGCAGTTATCATCATCAGTCTATTTGATAAGCGGTATTGACAACACCTGTTCATATTTAGAACTTTTATATTATCAGTAGAAAAGTTATGAATAGTATACTCTTAATTAATGAAGTTTACTTTAGTTTGTTTAAGGAATAACAACTTAGTTTACTAAGTAATTAATTAAATTAAGGCCTAGAGTAAGAAAAGCTGAGTTATGCTGTGTATTACGTAGTTTATAAAGATATCTACTCAGATGTACTGAGTTAGCTTTTTAGGAATAAAAAGATGAACTTCTGTTACACTTAGAGAATATTTGACACTTGTACTACTAACATGTTTTTTGTGAGAAACAGAATATTCCTTTGATGCTTTTCAGGAGAAAAAGCGCTAAAATTAAAGAAGATATTCCTGTGGTCCTCACATTCAAAAGGTGTCAGTACGGAATGTTAGAGATTCTTCACTAAAGTCCAAGACAAAAGGAATTCTCCATCATGCTCCATTTCTTAGTGTCTCTGCGTAACTCTGCAACATCAGTGTGCCAACCAATCTCAAATTTTCATGTTGCATTTCTCGCGCCTCTCTAATAGAATGGATTGCTCGAACATAAATGAGTTTTTTACACTTTGGGATAACGGATTAATCTCATGCTTCAATGTTCAAAATCTCTGTCTCTAAACGCCCTGGAATCTATCTCCAACGGGAAGATTCAAAAGATTTGAAGAGAAGAGAAATAGAAGGGCTACTAGGATGAGAAGTTTGCAACGGTTAATTCTAAGAGCTTTAACTATCGATAGAAGACTGAAGTCGATGTTCAAACTTGGTTAATCACCTTAAATTTCTTAAAGAGCTGAAACTTTGTTTATTTACTCCTAGCTTTAAGAAATTCCAAATCAGGCAATCACCAAACATTCATTGTTCAAATCTGTTTGTAATAGAGAGAGAAATATCACTTAAGATTTAACATTGTAAAGGAATCAATATTTTATAAGTTGAATTCCTCTGTTCACAAATTTCTTTTAGAAATCTGAGTGACAGTTTGCTGTGCAGTTAAGCCATCTAAGGATCAACTAGTGGTATCAGAGCAAGTGCTCAACTTATAGACTAATCATCTTTGAGTTAAAGATCCATATATGGTGTACAACAACTACAGTAACTAGGCCATTGTTGTTCGATAGTAATAACTACACATTTTGGAAAAATTGCATGAAAAAATTCATACAGTCTCAAAACATGCAAGCATGGCTTACTATCGAGCTTATCCTTTGAATTCCTACTGTAATGGGCAACATGTTCTAATCAACCTAGAAGACTATGATGATAGGAGATTACCTATGAAGGAATAGACAAGGTCAGAGAGTCCAAGATCAACCTCATGATGAGAGAGTATGAGATGTTTCAAATGGGTGCCAATGAGGGTATTTAGGCCATGAATACCAGGTTCATTAACATCGTTACTGAATTGAAGCGTCTTGGCAAGGAGTTCATCGAGGAGGAGATGGTGAAGAAGATTCTTCGCACTCTTAGCTTAGAGTGGGATTCCAAGAAGAGAAGGAGCGTCTTGGCTCATGATCTTAATTCCTATAGCTATGATGAGTTGATAGGAACCTTATTGACTCTGGAGATGAGCCTGAGGAAATATACTGATGACTCCAAAAGGAGAAGAGGCAAGGAAAGATAGGGAGAAGCCATTATCTTGAAAGTTGATTCGTATGATGAATCCACCAACTATGATTGTGATGAGTAAATGGCCCTTCTGACTAGGTATTTCAAGTGCTTCATGAAGAAGGATAAGAAGTTCAACAAGAAGAAGTTTCCTACTAAAATCAAGTCAACTCAGCACCAACGAGGAGCTGAGGAAGGACCTAAGAAGGAACATAATAAAGATATCAAATGCTTTAGCTGTGGTGAGAAAGGCCATATCTCATCAAGCTATCCAAAGACTAAGAAGGACATATACAAGAAGAGGTTCACAAAGAAGAATGAGGCACTTGCTACCACCTGGAGTGATTCAGAAGAGTCTTCATCTTCCAATGAAGAAGCAACTAATTTCACCAACCTCTTCTTGATGGCCATTGAGAATGACAAGGGCAAGGGCTCAACATCTACCTAAAGGAGAAGTCAAACAGCTGCTAACTATGAAGCTGAGCGCAACAAAGGGAAACCTCCTCAAACTGAGGTAAACTCTTAAATTCATTTGCCAATTGAAGAGTTCCCCCACGCACTCTTTGATGTCATGAAATTGACTAATAAGTTGATGAAAAACATTAAACAGGTAGTGAGGAGAAGTTAAGATCGGGAAGACACTATTGCTTCCTTGTCTCTTGATAACCGCTTTCTTCAAGAAAAATCTGAGTGTTCGGAATGTAATGCCAGCAAGCTCACTAAGCAATTAGATGAGTTGACTGCTACGATAACAGCTTTAAAATAGAAAAGTGTTCCTCCTCCAACCAACAATCAAACTCCAAATAAACAAACTCGCAATTCTAAGAGGAAGTATTCCTCTAAAAAGAAGAAAGTGAGCCATCCCAAAGCAAAAACGATGTACGATTTTTGTGGAAAAGATGGACATGCTACAGTACTTTATAGGTATAAAAATGGTTATTATGATGAGTATGATTGGAACTTAAGCATTGCTAACAAAGGAGGACCCATCTTGAGAGCATGGGTACTTGAGAAAATGTAAGTATTTTGCAAGTGAGTCTTAGATCCACTAATGACTCTAGAAAATGGTATTTAGATAGCGAATTCTCAAGGCATATGACGAGGAGATGAAAGTCAGTTCATCCCATTGAAGCGTGAAAGAAATGGAAGTGTCTGCTTCGGAGATAGCCAAAAAGGCAAGATTGTGGGCTTTAGCACTGTTGGTGTCTCTTCTTTAATTGAAGAGGTTTCACTGTTCAAAGGTCTCAAATTCAACTTACTTAGTATAGCCCAGCTTTGCAGCAAAAGCAGGAAGGTTACATTCAACTCAGCAGGTTACTCAGTTATTAACTGTAGGACTGATTCTACTATTCTCTTTGCTCTTAGAATCAATAATGTTTATATGATTGATTTATCCCCTGGCTCCACTAATGTACATGATGTATCTAAGAAGGATAATTCGTGGCTTTGGCAGAGAAGGTTGGGTCATATAAATATGAAAATTCTATCTAAACTAGCCAAAAAGCAATTAGTTGTGGGATCACCCAGCATCAGCTTTGAGAAGGATAAACTTTGCTTAGCTTGCCAACTAGCTAAGCAGGTTAAGAAATCATTTAGGCTAATTAATCATGTAGTAACTAAGTGGCCGTTGGAGCTCGACCTGGATCTTTTTGGCTAGTTTAGCCTATGAACTTGGGTAGAAAGAGATATTCATTGGTGGTTGTGGATGACTTCACAAGATTCACTTGGGTAGTCTTGCTGAGTAGCAAAGATGAAACATATGAATCTTTTGTGAAGCTCAGTAATCGGATAATGAACAAAATAGGAACTAAAATCAGTAGAATCTTAAGTGGTCATGGAAATGAATTCGAGAGCTTTCATTTCAAAGAATTGCATGGCATTAACCATAACTTCTCTTCTCATTACACCCCTCAACAAAATGGAGTTGTAGAATGGAAGAATAGAACCATAGTTTAAATGGTTTGATCCATGCTGAGTGATAACAATCTAGCAAAGTACTTTTAGGGAGAAGCTATTAACACAGCTTGTCATATCTTGAATTAAGTTTTAATTCTCCTAAATCTAGAGAAAACACCCTATGAGCTTTTGCGAGGGTGCAATCCTAAGATTGGTCATCTCAAATTATTTGGCTATAGATGTTTTGT
Organism: Euphorbia schlechtendalii; assembly: GCA_949673415.1. NCBI lineage: Eukaryota > Viridiplantae > Streptophyta > Magnoliopsida > Malpighiales > Euphorbiaceae > Euphorbia > Euphorbia schlechtendalii. The sequence continues at coordinate 7,449 of CATIWQ010395382.1, forward strand.
TCTTAACACCAAGGAGCAGTTAGGTAAGTTTGATCCTAAGTATGATGAATGTATCTTTCTTGGATACTCAAGTAATAGTAGGGTATATAGAATATATATCAAGCATACCGGCCTGTTAGAGGAGTCTATACATGTGTATTTCGATGAAACTAACAATGCAGATAGACGTCCATCGTATGAAGATGAAGGAGTAACCTAGCAAGCAAATCAACTCAGTATACCACTCTTTATGCTGCCCAACCCAGCACAAGAACCTAAAGCTGCGGAAGTCAAAGAAGATGATGATCTTTCTATCAACTTCAACGATGGTGAAGATTAACCTCCACCTCAGCATCCCATTGTAGATCCTCCAGCCGCTGATCTGAGTTTACCAAGAGAGATTAGGGCGCATCACAACCATCTGCTTGACAGCATAGTTGATGACGTTCATAACCCGTCGATGACTAGAGGTTATCTCAATAGGTTGCTTAGTCCTCCAACATTCATCTCATTGATTAAACCGAAGAAGTTTGAAGATGCAGAAGGAGATGATTATTGGATGATCGCAATGCAAGAGGAGTTAGATCAGTTCAGGCATGATGATGTTTTAGATCTAGTTCCTAAGCCTAAAGGGAAATCAATTATCGGCACCAAATGGGTTTTCAAGAACAAGCTTGATGAAGATGGCATTGTTATCAGGAATAAAGCCAGGCTTGTTACGCTAGGTTACAATCAGCAAGAAGGCATCGATTATGATGAGACATATTCTCCTGTAGCCAGGCTAAAAGCTATTCAAATCTTGCGTGCTTTCGTATCTTATATGATCTTCAAATTGTTTCAAATGGATGTTAAAAGTGCTTTCCTGAATGGATTAATTGAAGAAGACATTTATGTTCACCATCCTCCTAGCTTTGAAGATCTGTAAAATCCTCAGCATATCTTCAAACTGAAGAAAGCAATCTATGGATTGAAGTAAGCTCCCAGAGCTTGGTATGAGAGGCTTACTAATTTCTTGATCAGCGAAGGCTATGAAAGAGGAAAAGCAGATACAACTATGTTTATCTGGCAAAGAAAAGAAGATGTGTTGCTTATCCAAATATAAGTGGATGATATCATATTTGGAGCACTTGATGAGAATCTATGCAAAGAGTTTAGTAAGCAGATGAAAAACGAGTTTGAAATGTATATGATGGAAGAGCTCAACTTTTCCCTTAGTCTTCAAATTAAGAAGACTAAAGATGGAATCTTTATTAGTCAAGCAAAGTATGGTGAAGAAGTCCTGAAGAAGTTTGACATGGAGCATTCAAAGCCAATATCTACTCCCATGGCCACTGATACTATCTCAAGTAAAGGTGAAGCTGAAAACTTGTAGATAACAAATTCTACAGTGGAATCATAGGCTCTCTTCTTTATCTTACAGCAAGTAGGCCTAACATACAGTATGTTGTGTGCTACTGTGCTCGTTATCAAGTAGATCCAAGAGAATGTCATCTAGCAATTGTGAAGAGAATTCTCAGGTACTTGAAAGGCTCTATTAAAGGAGGTATGTGGTATCCCGACATCATGGATTTTACTCCAAGAGGATTCATAAATGCTGATTATCGCAAAGACAAGCTCGATAGGAAAAGCACCATAGGAGGATGTCATTTCCCTAGAGAATGCTTAGTCTCATGGTACAACAAGAAGCAAACTTCTGTTATGCTGAGTATAGTTGAAGCTAAGTACATGGTAGCAGCAAGTTACGTAGCACAACTACTATGGATCAAGCAGCAACTGGAAGATTATGGTATAAAGTTTAAGTGTCTCGAATTTATTTGTAATAACAAGAGTGCAATTTATCTATCCAAGAATTTAGTTCAGCATGGTAGGATGAACCATGCCACCATTAAACATCACTTCATTAGAGATTATACATTAAGGGGAGCTGTCAAGCTGGAGTATGTTCCTTCTAAGGAACAGCGTGCTAACATATTCACCAAAATATTGCCAAAGGAGTAGTTCAATGTTTAAAGACAGCTTATTGGTATGGCGAACCCAATGTGAAGAAGAAGAACTTATAATTTTGGCTAGCTGTTGAAAAGCAAGCCTTAATTCAACAAGAGATGAAACGTAATTAAGAATGGTATTATGAGTACCAGGATTTTTATCCTCATCACCAATTTATGTTAGGGACTTAAATTATTTTCAAAGACATGAAAAATTAGACTTTAGTAAATAAATTAAAATTAAAAAAATAAATCAAAAATAAATAAATATAAAAATATCAGGAGGAGCCCAACGAGGTTGGGCTGGTCGGGTTGGCGAGCCTAGCAAGCCGGTTTCGCTGGATTTCAGCGAGCCAAGCGGGCTCGTTGGAATTTCCAACAAATCCCTTACTGGGATTTCCAGCCCTAGCTGGAAATTCTAGCAATCCAGTGAGCCACATCGGAAATTCCCAACGAACCGGCTTTTCCCTATAAATACGAGGTTTTTTTCACTTTTTTAGGCGACTTGAAATTTTTAGAAAAAAATTGATTTTCCTGAGAGAATGATTCGAAAATTTTTAAAAAAGATATTTTCTTTTAAATCCTTTGAATATAATCGGATCCAAAGCACATTTGGATTCCGAACATTATGATTTTCAAACCGACTTTCTTCCACCTTCTTTTACTCTAAAATCCTCAGATATTCTCGAACCCAATACAAATTTAGTGTCCAATTCTGAATGTTTTAAGGATAAATAAACACTTATTTTCCACACCAAACCACAACTAAAAAAATGAACGAGGAACGCTCCCGGGGATCAAACGGATACGCCAAAGTGGATTCGCACAGAAAGGGTAAGCCTTTGAATTCCTAGAGTTGCTTTATCTCATTCTTCCTATGTCTTATTTTATTCTAAATGTCAACCTAGAGATAATTCTGATTTCTTCTATTATACAAATATTAATGTAATATTTCTCCTTCTTATTTTCTATTTCTTTTAATTTATGAAGATTCCTGTTAGAATACCTCCAACGAAGGGAAATAAAATTATTCTTGGATAACAGACCTCACCTTTGCCATGCGATCCTTTTCATTAAACAAAAGTGAGCAACATATTTGTAAATAAAATGAATTGTTTTCTTTTTAAACAAGAATTTCAACCAACGATACTTTAATTAGGCCACACGGGCCTAGCAAAAATCAAATCAAATATAAATGTTAATACTCATATCGTAATATGCCCTATGCTAATCTTTGTGGATGCAGGTAGATTAGGATTAGATGTATGCCTAGGATTTTATTTTCCTACGGGTATCGCAATTATTACTTTTATGAAATATAATTAATAGATTAGGCGGGCTGTTGCTGATCACAAGGGTTTGACTCTACTAACTCTGAGGGCTTATATTATATAATGAAGCCAAAACCTTGCTCCCCACCTTTCTACCGATAAGATAAAAGTTCAAAATATGAACATGTGTTGTCAATAACGCTTATCAAATAGAAAAATGGTGACCACTGCAAGTATACAGTTTCGATGTAGTTTTAAAAGATATCGATTCCACAGGGAAGGAATTCGGTTCCAAAGACCAACTAGAGTTACCGGGTAAACGATAATAGATAATTTTTTTATTGTTGTTAGTTTGGTTGGGATATGATGGTAAATAAATAGATAAATGTATAAATACATTAGAGTAGAAGAAATCGGTATAGATTATCCCTACGAACAAGTATAGCAAAGAAAACATGCAAAATGAATTAAGACAATTATATAAACCTGGATAATAATAATAAGACTATGCTTAGTATGGGTCATTCTCACGTAGCCATATTTAGCAAGTTACCATTCCAAAAATGTTATCTCACTAAACAGTGTTATAATAAAAGATCCAGTAATTATACACAATCTCGTTAACCCCGAAATCACTATTAAAGTTAACTCAAAAGTATATAACTTGATTAATCTAAAAGACTCAACATGAAATACACAATACGACACATATACATATCATAAACTTCAAAATAGAAAGTATAAGTAGAAAACAAAGATAAGTTGTAAGGTATGCAAGTGAAAGCTAAAGTTGATCAAACCATATCCACTCTTTAATAGGAGTCGTCAATTCCCGCAATTCTGCATCTGCTTTGAATTCGGTCTCGGCTCTTACAGAACCGTTGCTAGGATGCTATTCTTTGTGAATATTGAATAAATGAATATTGAAGAACGAAAACTTTTATTGATAAGTGATTTGCAATTACACTTATACAACAATCGCTAGAATATGTAGAGAAATCTAGTGATCGAAATAAGGTTCGAATCACTTATACATTTTCTCGCTAACTTAGAACGAAGTGAAATCTACACGATTTTCTATGAAGAACTATGTATGCATGTATACTACACTACACACCATATACCATATACCACACACCACACACACACCATGAAATTATGTAGATTGGAGCCTATTTATAGAGTACGAAGGGTTACATCTGTTCGGATGAAGGGTCGTGTCCATTGGCGAAGAGTTGCAACGCTTCATTATGATTAGTTGAATTGGTTTGATCTCATCTACAATGGAAATGCACCTTTTCATGATTGGTTGACTTCCAAAAGGTGTCTTTTCATCTAACAGTTGATGGCGGTTGATCATTTTATATCCTGTGATTAAAAGAAGAGAAGAGTTGACCAAAAAAACCGTCAAGGTCATGACCATGAATACATGGTTGGTAACTTTCTGTTGTGAAGGTTAACAAGTCACGACCGCGATATATGTGTCATGATCGTGACATGCCTTTTTCACATGATTCTTCTTTGCGATTTCTACCGATCTTTGACATCTTCGATCCTTTGCCAATTCCTTAAGTTCCACGCATCTTTTTGCACCATTTTAACTCTTTTTGCATAGATTTCCAACTTTAATCATTTTACTTCCAAGATTTACCTAGTACTTGCATTTGCATAAAAAATAACTACATACCACGTGAAATTTTTTATATGAAGTATAAAATGACTTAAACCATAATGTTTAATGATTGAAAATATCATGATTATAAGTGTAAATATACACTTATCAATTGTATCCCTCGAGTTTTTATAATCTTAATCTTTACTTTTCCTCATTTATTTATCGCTTTATGTATAGATTTATGATAAGTGTATAATTACACTTATTATCATATTAATTTTATACACTAAACACTATAGTTTAAGTCATTTTTATACTTCATATAAAATATTTCACGTGGTATGTAGTTGTTTTTTATGCAAATTCGGATACTAGGTAAATCTTGGGAGTAAAATGTTCTAAAGTGGAATTCTACAAAAAAAGAGTGAAAAGGGTGCAAAAAGATTCATGGAACTTAAAGATTTGGCTTAGGATCGAAGCTGTCAAAGATCGGTGAAGTTACAAGGAGAATTTTGAAGAAAAATGCAATTCATGATCGCGACAATCATTTACGATCGTGACTTATTCTTCTTCAAAATAGAAATCTGCCAATTAAAGATTCACGGTCGTAACTTGTATAACGCGGTCGTGACTTGGACGGTTTTCTTATTTAATCTTCTAAACTACCAACCGAGAGATAAGGACGATCAACCACCATCAACTACCAATGAATAGACACCTATCAGAAATCAACCAATCACTAAAAGGTGCCTATCCATTATTGATTAGATTGAATCTTCTAAACCAATCATAATGAAGTGAAGTAATCATTAACCAATGGATACGACTTTTAGTATGGATGGACGCAACCCTTCGAACTCAATAAATAGGGCTCCAAACCATACAATTTCGTGTGAGGTGAGATAGAGGGAAAACATTAGAGTGCGTGAGAGAGATATAGTGTGTGTATAGATAGAGAATTCGCTATGTTCATAAGTGTTAGCTAGAAAATGTTTAATTGATTCGAATCCTTGTTTTGATCACTAGATTTCTCTATATTCTCGAGCGATTATCGTATAAGCGTACTTACAAATCACTTATCAATAAAAGTTTTCATTTTCCAATATTTTTTTGTTCAATATTTGTAAAGAATATCATCTTAGCAGAGGTTCTGTATGGGCTGAGATCGAATTCAAAGTAGACGTAGGAATTGCGGGAATTGACAACTCCCATTAAAGAGTGGATACGGTTTGATCAACTTTGGCTTTCATTTGCATACCTTACAACTTTGCTTTGCTTTCTACTTATACTTTCTATTTCGAAGTTTATGATATGTCTATGTGTCATAATGCGTATTTCGTGTTAACTCTTTTATATTAATCAAGCTATATGCGTTGGAGTTAATTTTAAGAGTAGTTTTGGGGTTAACAATATAGTGTATAATCATTGAATCTGTGATATAATGCTTTTTAGTGAGCAAACATTTTTGGAATGGTAACTTGCTAAATGTGGCTATGTAAGAGCGACCCGGACTAAGCATAGTATTGACATTGTCCAGGTTTATAGAATTGTCTTAATTCGTTTGCGCTGGGCTTAGAAAGGTTATTCATGTGTTGCTCGGTAGCGAATAATTGAACATCTGGGTATTTTGAACCGAGTCTGTTAGATTAGTTTAGTGAATAGTAACATCTTTGTTGAATTTTAATGTGTTCTCTGCTATCCTTATTTAGTAGGGAAAATCTATATATTTAGATTTTCTAATCTTTCATATCTATATTTACTCATTCTTCATTCTAACCCTCCTATCCCAAAATATCAAATCTATTTTATTTTCTTTATTCTATCTTCCTTATTGATCTTTAGACTTGGTTCCTTCCTTATGGGTTCGATATCTTTTAAAACTACATCACAACTGTGCACTCACAGTTATCATCATTTTTCTATTTAATAAGAGGTACTGATCACACTTATACTTTACATGAACAAGTTTTTGGCATCATTAATATATAGCCAAATCTTGCGAACAAATTATTAAACTTATCAGTAGAAAAGTGGCGAACAAGTTTTTGGCGCCATTGCCAGGGATAAGTCTTTTGGAACGAGAATAGCCAAAATCTTGCGAACAAGTTTTTGGCGCCGTTGTTGTGGAAGGCAATAGCATTCTAAAGATCAAATTGTCTGGGGGAAGGCAATAGCATTTTAAAGATCAAATTGTTAGGGAAGGTAATAGCGTTCTAAGGATCAAGTCCGAGGAAGGCAAGTGCATTCTAGAGATCAAATTGCCAGAGAATGGGCAATTATATTTAATACGTTTGTTTTTCTAAGTTTTTCTAGGTATAAAGTCAAAAATTTGAAGAATTTGAAGAATTAAAGAAGATCACGACCGCGATATACATCTCACGCTCGTGGATATCGAGTTTCAAAACCTACTGATTCTGTGATTAAGGAAGCCGTGATCGGGACAGGCCTTCGCGATCACAACATGTGCCCTGGATTCTCCTTCTCAATAAAAACGGGTTTATTCTTTTCTTACTTTTCTTTTTCAAATTTTTAGACTAGTTAGTTGTTTGTTTAGTTTTTCATTTTTTAATAAAATCTCTCACAATGATGACATTGTGTTCTTTAGTGTGGGGGGAAATTTGTAAAAATCTAGTAAAATCCAAAAAAAAATTGAATAAAATAAAAAGATCGTAGAATTTGAAAATTTTTCATGATATTTTTGTTAATTATACATTATCATTTCTTATACTTTCATAACATTTGTCCAAGGTTATTGTGAGTGTTAGGTATTTGCAAGTTTAATGTTAGTGCACAACATTTAGCATTTGGCAAGGATGGGTGGTGAGTAACATTTGAGAGCAATATTCCTAGTAAGTTTCGATATATATTTCGATGCAACATGAATTAGTATAAGTTATACAGTTTTGGTTTAATGCTTTCGATAAGTTTAAGTGAAGTAATATCTAATGGTATTCTTACTATGAGTTTTATATGCAAATCTCGAAAAAGTAATATAAGCATTGAGTATGTTTAAAGTGTTAGGAAACTATAGCCATAATACTTTGAAATTGATCAATAAAGGATGAGGGTATTAAAGAAAAATCAAAAGAAAGAGAGGATAACCAATTAGTTATGCAAAAGGTGAGGAATAGTACGGAGCAAAAACTGTAACCATTCATTGAGTGAAAAAAAGAAAAGAAAGCATAGCATGAAAAATGGGTGCAAAGTACTAAGTACTTCAAAAACATATGTTTAAAAGAAAAAATGAGAGAGTGGTATGGAGCATAAAATGCAACCACTGAAAAAAGGGGAGAGTGGTATGGAGGATAAAATGCAACCATTGAGAGTGTTTTAGCATCCTAGGTTACCTAAAAATGCCTTGAGAGAAAATTAATCAAAGTGTGCTTTCTATGTCCTTTACACTTTATACTATGATTAAAAGAAGGTAATATTCGAGTATGCATATAACGCTTATATAAAGATGTGATTCTGTTGACACTCCATTAAGAGCAAAGGTATGCAACTAAACTATATAAATTGCACATTACTAATTTGTGAGAAATTTCGAACTTCTACTTGAA
>CATIWQ010395400.1:0-16077 GCA_949673415.1 Euphorbia schlechtendalii
GTATGTCTTAAATCAGTAGTATGGAGTTTTAAATCAATACCTGTGAACTCCTCTTTGGCTGTTTGTTTTGTTCTTCATTTCGATCATTTGGTCTGCATGTGGTTGGATGTTAGTACATAGAAACTAGACTATTTTATCAAAAAAATCTGAAGTATATAACAATTAAGGGTTTCGTTTACCTCGTTTCTTCCTGTTTTTCATTTCCGGTTGGAGAGTTCTCCATTTTCGTGTTGTCGCGATGATGAAGCCATTATTCACTGCTGATTATGCTTTTATAGCTTCTGTTGTTGAACCAGATGATTGTGGTCATGAGAAAATAGCAGAAGACGGTTTTGTAGCAGAGAAATAGTTAGAAGAAAAGCACGATTAAGAGTAGAAGCACGATTGAGAGAAATTTTGCACGGTTTCTTAATGGAGTGGAGAGCAAGCAGGCGGTTAGAGTGAGAGATTTTTGAAAGGTTTAGGTGTTAGAAATCTGAAAAGTTTTGAACGTAGAAGGAAAAAGATTTTGTTGGCTTGTGAGCTTTTAAAAAGTAAGGGGTGACATGGCTCATAATTATTTAGGCTGTTTCCTGTGTAATCATAAAAATTCCTAAATTAATTGTAGAAGAATGAAGAGGGTATAAGGAGGAGATAGCAAAGAAGGGCAAAATTATAAAATGATCGTTGTTACCAATTTAGATATGTGTATTATTAATCTAAATTTGTAACACTTCAATTCTCATCAAGTATCAATACATATCAAAATCTATATATACATTTTTTCTTTTTAAAAGAAGTCGGTACTTTATAATGACCATGGATACGTTTTCCAATGTTTTAATGAAAATGGAAATTTTTCTGCAGTATTTGAACTTTTTTTAACTGAGGCTCATTTATTTATATTTACACATTGTATGCATCAACATCATTCTAAAATTTATTCAAATAATTAGGTATCATCCTCAATTTTCAAAATGATCAGTTACCACCTTTAACTTGATAAAAATGCACCAGTTCACCTCCTCAACGTCACGTGTCAACTTTTAATTGGAAAGAGAAAAATTAGAAAAATGACATATTTGAAAAGTCAAACCAACCAGATTTTGAGAAGTGGTATTGAGAGGCTAACTGATTTTGAAATTGCCAACTTAAGGAGGTATCTGGACATTTTTTAACTTTAGGATGAGATCCAATTTTATGAGCAAACTTAAAAGGATGTGAATGCATTACGCCTTTAATAAACTATGTTAAATTTAATTGCAAGTAACAACATAAATGCATAACATTTGTCTAAACAAAATGGAAAGTCTTCCTTCGGTTCTGCAATTTCAACTTGCAAAAAGATATGAACATGGTCTCATTAGCCAGTGATCACGCGATGATAATTTATTCTTGTGTTAAGAATTCAATCTATATATTTATCATATTTCTATGATGAAGAAATGCTTCTTTCAACATTATTTACATAATAGAGGCGGCCTTTGGATTAAACTAACTACATTTATGCAGACGTATGTATCATGTACTTCTATTTAGGCCCTCTATCTTTGAACATTTGTAAACTGAACTACACTCATTTCAATCTATATGTATGAATAATAGATATGCCGATTACCCATAGTTAATTAGTTTTAGCCACCGCCTGGTACTCAGTCTAATAACAATAGGAAAAACAGGAAAACAACAGAGTTCTATAACAAATACAAACAAAAAACAGTATATTGGTCATAGCAAAGAAGATCCTCAAAATTTCTACAACCAAAATACATTTTTTTTACTGTGGTGAGTTCAGGCCCCTCATGACATTGACCAATCACCCACTCACATCGCCTAAACGTAAAAATGAAACCCAAAAACATCAACGCGAACCCGAAAATTTCAGGCATACAAAACAGACAACATTACAGAGATTATCCATGTTAAGCGTCAGAACTTCAAAACGCAGCAAAATAGGTTTGTTTAGTCATGACTACCCAAAAATTATGTGCCCCCCTTTTGTTACATTGATTCTCTACACTCACATTTATAGCATTTTGATGCAGCCCCAGTTAAAACGAGCCTTCTCTAAGCCGATAATAGAGTTGTCAAGCCACCCCTAATGTACAGAATGGGAGTGGATATGGTTTTCTGTACTCTTCTTTCTTATACAGGATTTTAATGCCAATGCCATATCTATTCAGTCTGGACCTGACAATGGGTCTGTGCCATTCGGAAAATCCTCTCCATTCGCTAAAGCATTCTGTTGATTCTCCTCGTTTCGAGGTTTGCCTAATCTCGACCGAATGCTGGTTCCCATAGGGAAAGGCTCCTACATTAATAATAATAAAAAAAAAATTATGTTTGCTTCATATTAGTAAAAATCCTTGAATTTATCAAAATCTGTCCTCTTTTCACAATATACTTTCTACAAGTAGATATTAGGCTTCATGTATCTGTAGCTACCCGAACAGTCCCAAAAAACTATTGTCCCCCGAATGTTCAAAGTAACACTGTAGCTCCCTCAACTTTCAGAAAGCAAAACCACTTTGTTCTCTGAAGGTCACGTGTCGGCTTTTGGTAGGTTTGACTTTTCAAAGATGTCATTTTTTTATTTTTTCTATCCGATGAGAAAATCACATGTGATGTTCAGGGAGCAAAATGATGCAACTTTTGAAAGTTGAGGGGGGCACTTTCAAAAGTTTGGTAGGATAGTAGATTTTTTTGCAACAAGTTTAGATTTTTACTGATGCATTAAGCCTAGATATTATAAAGGGCAATAATGCAAAATGGCAAGGCAATTGAAAGTCATACCGGGTCACCAGCATTTGGACCGTCAGTATGAAAGAGAATAGGGCGACAGCGCTTATCCTCGTTCATCAAGCTCGAGTTCTGGAAATGAGCAATTAGAGCAGATTTCCCCTGAATTCGAGCATATGCAAGAGATGCCACCTTTTCACTGTTGAACTTTTCCCATTTTTTGCCATTGAATGCCTGTAAAATATGCAACTCTACAAGGTTAGGTCTAAAACTCTGTAAAAGAGATATGCTATAGCTTCAGCAGAGTTTAAATTTGACCTTGTGGAACGGAATAATCTGCCGGGGATCAACCATGTTGATGAATGCATAGCCCACATTGCATTTATTCTGTGAAAAGCATTATACAGATTTGAATCAAAACAATAAATAAGGAAAGTTTCGGAAACTTCAAATCATGTGATGCCTAACAATGTGAGGATTCGCTGAGGAATTTATTGACAGTTCGCTTACCTTGAAATCAATAGGCAAGTAAATAAAGTCATAAGTTCCCCTACAGTGCTCATCAATTGCAGCTAGTAACATCTTAGAAGTATATCTGAAAGGAAAAATCAAATATCATCATAATAAACAGAAAAAGAAAGAAGACGTGAATTAAATTTCTTATCCAACTGATTTGGCATCAAAATAGCTAATTCTCAACCAAACATGTTATACTGATATTCTAATAGGATTTCACAGAACACAAGAAATAATTTGGAAACATGGAGAATTTGTTTGCTTACTTGTTAGGGATGTTCTTTATCATCAAAGTGGTTCGAGTGTCTTCACCATGCATTATGCGATCAACATCGAGCTCATACTGCTTCTTATCAGAATGGTTAGAGTTTGACTCAATTCGGCGGTGCGAGAGATTTCTAACACGTTCATTTGGCGAATCAAAAGACCCTGGCATTGAGATAAGCGGATTCCTCCCTGGGAAAACATGGCACATTTGCTGAGCGTTGCGCAATCCAGCATTTTTGGTCATATCCATACCATTCCCACCAACACGCGAGAAAATGTTGTGGGCCCCGATTTCCATAGGATGATGCGGTGGGGACCCGCCAGGGAACCCTAAATGGAAACCGGAAGCTTCCGGAGATTCCCCGGAAAAAGCATGCCGCCTGTCCCACAGCGAGGGGTTGACAGCTGGGGCAGATCCGACATGATGGTGAGGTGGCACTGCGTTGAGCATAACTGGAGGAGCTCTGGGAAACCCCGGCATATGCTGCAGATGATGGGCATGAACCCCGTTAGAAAACGACGGTGAATTTGGCCACATCATGCGGCTCGAATGATGTTGCTGGCTGGAGTTGGAATTGTTCCACAGGTAATGATGACTAGGCAGAGAGCCATTTCCGTTTCCAGAAGATCCAAAAACTAGACACAATAAACGGAAAAAAATATGTCAATAAGAAAATAAAATATACTAAATTTAATAGCAGATATGATAGTATAAACTCACCTCCACCATTAAGTTCCATCAAGTGCCCATTTGAGCCTATTCCATGAATATGCCTACCGTTAATTCCTTCTGTCACTTTCGTACCTACACTTCGACCCATTCCTCCAATAGGGCTCGAGGAGTTATATGCAATACCATTGGATAAACTTTCATGATATTCTGGCAAAGAATGAGGATGAAAATTCGGAACATGGTTACCGAACATCAATTCATCCATGGAGCGGTTAGGTTCTTGAAAGCCAAATTGTTTTCCGATAGGTGCCATTTTTGGAACACTAGAGCTCTGATGTGACTCGATAAATGAACCCATGGGAGACTGAATAGCAGAAGGTAAGGCTTCTGTTGAACCATTCTCCATGAAGCTGGACGGAATCACCCTTGTTGCTGAAAGAAAGGAAACAAAACATATTACATGAGAAAATTACTAAATTACCTAAAAAGATCAGATTTTTTTTAAAAAAAAAATCGAATCTTACACAATCTTGCAGATGATAAGTCATCAAAGGGGCTTTGACAAAGATTAGGCTCATCTTGCTCCTGCTCAGTCTTTGGCATCAAACTGTAATTACAGACACACAAAAATGATCAACTAACCAGTGGACAAGATTCAAACAAATAATCAAGCCTTGAGAGCGAAAAAGTTGGATATAATACCGTCTTGTGCCACCTGGACGGCTTGGTTCAAGCTTGATTTGCTTCCCAGCAATGTCGCTTCGGTTCAATGCAGAAAGAGCAGCTTCTGCGGCTCTAATGTCATAATACTCTATGAATTTATGATGCCGCTTGTGTGGGGTTTCGCGAATCTGCGAAAACACAAATTATAAATATAAATTGGACATAACTATACTTGGTATCAAATCAACAAATTCCATCTGAATCACTAATTACTTCTTTGATCTCCCCATAAACTCCAAATATTTTGTGAAGCTCTTCAGTTGAAACGGAAGAATCGAGATTAAAGATCACAAGAGTGCCTTGGTTGATGTCCTTTTCAGATGGATTATCCTAAATACCAACAACATCCAGCAAGTGTCAAATTTAACATGTAAAAATAAGCTCCAACATTAGAAAAATAATCACATAACTTATATACCTTTGGTATTGAGTAGTGTATATCGAGTTTTCTACGCCTCAGAGGCTTGTTTTGAAGTGATCTCATTGCACTTCGGGCCGACCTAATGTCATAGTAAGAGACCATAACAAATCCACGATGCTTGCATGCTGTGTAAAGAGTTCGAATATCTCCATATTGCTGACATAGAAATAAAAAATGAAAATGTCAGTCAACATGCGCATTAAACTGGATTGACTTGAATCAAAAGACACTCGCTCACCTCGAAATGAGCCTTTAACTCGGAATCTTCAACATTGCTATTAATGTTTCTTACAAAGAGTGTTCTAGAAGGGTGTTCGCCATTTGGATGTTCACCGATAACTGAACCATTAGGAATTTCATCCCCTTCTAATTCCATGCCTCCGCTAGACATAAACAAGTCAAAGTCTTCCAATTCATCGCCGCTATTGGCATGACCATTATGCCCTCCTACCTCATCAGTCACACCAGAAAACAAATCATCCTCAGAAGGAAGGAGATTCCCGATAGTCTGAGCCTCGAGTTCTTCGAGAGATTGAAACGGTTCTTCCTCATTTAGTGGAGCAACGAATTTAGCTCGTTGATTAAACTGAAGATCGTTTTCGGTTAATCTCACTGCCAAAAAATATATTATATAGTAATCAGATTATCGTCGTCCGTTACAGGTTACCGTTAAAAAAGGAAAGCTTACATTTTCCACTGAATACGTCGGAGAATGAGCTTGAAAACAGGCTGCTTTCCCACTGAGTTCCACCGACACTTGCCCTGTTTCCCATTGTGCTATAAGATGCGGAGGGCAAATTTGACCATGATTTTGTATCTTGATCTTTGGAATTCCATGAAGTATTCAACATATTGGCGCTTCGTTCACCGAAAGATAGTCTGTCTTGTTGCGTAGAATCCACTGATATAACTCCAACTGGAGAAGGTTTTTCAAACCCTTGCGAAGCATTGAATTTGCCGCTAGGAATCGGTGCCATTCCGCAGTTTCCAACTGAAAAACCAACAATTGTTGAAATTATTAGAATTGCAAAAAAGGTTTTAAACAGTTCTTGTTTGCATATTATGTAAGCATCCAAACAGCCTTTTTTGGAACAAAGGAACATGAATGTTACTAACAATTAATTCATATTCATAAATTACCAAATAATTGGTTCACAATGACAAACTGATAAACTGCGGTACTCACTTTGATAATCAGGCATTGAATGTGGCTTCCAAAATCCAAGTTGTCTCTGCCAAACAGAAATTGATAGTTTCAGTTCAATAACATGGAAGAAAGATTATCCAATAGAACAAATATTAATCAAGCATGAACAAACAAAATTGGTTGATTTTCAAGTACCTCAGCAGGTAAACGTATGTCCTCAAAATGCGTCACACCCCTTTGATCCATAACTTCAAAAGGCATGGCGCCACCGCTAGACACACCAAAATCTCAAAAACACGAATATAAAGCCCGGAATTTCCAAATTTGCTTTCACTGTCCAGTCGTCATTTCCCCCTATTGTAGAAAACTCAAAGGTTAGTATCAATAGTGGAGCTGAGGTGAAATTCGACATATTGACAGATCACTGAAACACAGAAATTTTTTTAAAAAAAGCCATCTCAACAGTCAACAATCGGACACGGAGGCAAATTTTACCGGCAACCTAAGTTGATGCTAATGTGAAGGGAAACTCCAGATCAAGAAGAAATTCCCCATTTGGTTGCCAAGAAAAAAAAAAGGAAAATTAATCATAATACGTCGAGCGAAATTTTGCTTGAGCTAATTTGACCATTTCCAGAAAATTGGGACATAAAAGAAAGCAAACAACTTTTTTCCAAATTAAAATTGTTTTTGTATAAAATGAAAAGAACAAGCTCCAGGCTTGCATTCAGAATATAATTCAGCAATTTCAGAACATAAATCGCTTGAATTCACTCAATCCTCACTCCGATCGCCAAAAGGGGGAAATAACGGCAACCGATCCCAAAATTAAGCTGGATTCTTTCAATTCATCGCAAGGTAACAATTACCCCAAGTAGAAAGTAAAGAAGGACGGTAATTTAGAAGGAAACGCACCTCTGATAAAATTCAGCATCAATTATATGTCCGAAATTGAGCTGAATCAGGCGAAAGGAAGCTGATGGATAGGGAAACTATAAAAGGCAATTGAACGAGAAAGATCAAGGAAAACAAAGGGGGAAATGGTTGGAATTTGAAGGCAATAAACAACGAAGAAGAAGATAGAGCAAGAGATCTTAACATTTACACCCTAAAATAAACTCTTTTTTCCTCCAGCATTGCTAGCAAAATGACTCGCCACACGACAGAGAATATTTTCCTTTTTGTTTTCTTCTATCTAAACATAATAATTTACAAACCAAAAATAAAAATCAAACACCTAACCAAGAAATACAGAGATCAAAATTTTCATTGCCATCTCATCTCCAGCTACAGAAAATTAAATTAGGCTGCAGAGATTCAGAGCTGGAAATGATAAAAAAAAAAAAAGGACAAACAAAAGGTGCGAATAGAAACAAAAGAAAACGCGAATTTCCGGCGAGATTGATCCTCGCCGGCAACTCGCAAGTTAGATGAAAAAGGTCTGTTTGTTGAGAGAGAAAAAGAAGAGAAAAAAACAGAAGACAGAAGAAAGAAGAAGAAGGTGCGATGTTGTTATGGCTTTGAAAACAAGACAAAACAGGAAAGAAATAAGCGGGCTGGATTATGTTTTTGATTAACGGCTGTGATTTTCTGACCCGTTTGGATAATTGACAAAAAAACGGGTCTGTTTAATATTATATTATCATTAATCCTATTGGTTGCTTCTAAGCTTATTGGCTTATTAATTAATCCAGCTTTTTATTTTTTTATATTGCTTTTAATTCACTGAAATGTTTCATTGGGTTGGTTTTACTGCTCTGTTTTTTATTAGTAATTTTTTATTTTTACTGCGGTCATGCAAGGGTTTTGTTGACAATTAATAAATATTAACAATTAATGTAGTCTTGTAAACAGGTGTGTGTTGTTTGTTTTCTCCAACAAAAACCACAAACACACGAACAAAAGAAAATAATTTGTATGCCTATATTAGAACGAAAAGTTCTCAAGTCCAATTGCTACCTCTTACTAGTAACTACTTTGGATTAATGGTTTATTGGTTTGACCTGCATTCTTGTAACATCGAAAACTAGCACCTAAATGTTCATCTTTTCGTCAAAGACTTGTGTTAAATTTATTCATTTTGCATGTACAGGTAATGTAGTCAGCAATTACTTTATTGACATCAACCACGAAAACAAATATGCAATTAAATCTAATAATGTTTGTCGGATAGGTCAATAGAATGGATTGTTATTATCAATTAGTATTTGAAAGTTATTTGATATACACATGTCAAAAATTTATTTTTAATACTGTTTTCCACAAAATTTTATAGCAATGACTAAAACTGGAATAGATTAATGATTAAGCTTAAATAATCATTTTGCTTTTTTTCGGTGATAGATTTTTTTTTATTATCTCCGCGGAACAGATTCTCTCGTTACCATATATGCGGAAACTGTTTTGGTAATTTTATCATTGTCGGGATACGTCACCACGTGGTTAGATTGAGATCTCCGATGTCATACTTGTAATCTTTAAATAAGTTCTATATAACAAGTAATAATTATTAGATTTTAACGTTACCATCTTTGTGGAGTAGATTCTCTCGCTACCATCTACGTGGAAATAATTTTGATAATTTTACGATTGTCGATATATATCATCACACACTTGAATCAATGGCCCTCGTATTATAATTCTAGTCTCTAAATAAGTTCTTTGCAACAAGTAAATAATTATTTTTTAATTGTTATTGAAAGTAAGACTTGCATGTGATTATAAATCTTGTTGACACAACTCATTTAAATTGAATATATAAGTAAATAAAAAAACATTTAATTCATCTTCGTTTACATGTAGTATAATTCTATAAAAAAAGTAAATTGGGTTGAAACAATCAATTAAACTAAAAGTTTATTTCAAAATTTTTCTATGAATTTCGGTTATCATTCAACTTTTGACAAATATAGACACGTTCAAAGGTCGGAATATTTGTTTGGTTCGGTTTGAATCCATTGTAGTGAGTCGAATTTTAATGCTCAATTTTTTTTATTAATTTTGGCTTGAATTCAAGCCCACTAAAGCTATTTTTTTTGTAAATTTTTTAGTCAAACCCGATGAACAATAATATGATTTAAGTAAATTTCAAAATATGTCTTGTGATTTTATTGTTTTTCATGGGGCATGTGAAATTTTATTTTCCAAATGTGGTTTCAATAAATTAGCAAAAAAAGATTAAAAAATATTTTTTTCCAAGAACAATAATGTTACATTTAATTTTTTAATTAATTCATAATTTTCATTCTGTTATGATTTTTTAAAGTTTATCCTCATAGTTTAATAAAAAAAATATTTGCACTTTCAAAAATTTCATATCTTATCACTAATGTGTGTTGCATATTTAACGATCAATCCATAAAATTTCAGAAAAAATGAACAAACTTACTCAATATCGTGACATAATTTATTATTAAGGATCATTCATTGGCTAATTTTTTTAAAATCACCTATCCATTTTGAAAGAAATTTTTTTTCGCATACTCTTTTTTAAAAACAACATGTTTTCAAGTTTACATTATTATTATTATTATTACTATATATTATATATTATTATTTTTTGGACTCTTACATTTAAATTTATTTGACTTTTAAACTTGATCACAATAAATTATATAATATATTAAAGAATGCAGGTGAAAAATGTAATGATTTGTAAAAAAAGTTGTTGTTTTATTTCTAATTAATGTGACAGACTAAAAAGATGTGTGTGTATCGGCCTTGGATTGGAGTTGCGATTAACTTTGTAGTTCATTCCAAGCACGAAATTCAAAAAAGTGAAATTGATCGGATTTGAATTGATATTTTCTTTTGAAAAGCACGATGAAAATATCAAAATCTTGATCTAAACTCGCATGGTGAACATGTGTACAGGGGAAGTTAAGATGATTATAAAAAAGATTAGTAGAGTTGAAATTGTGTTAGAAAACTAATTGGGAAATAAAAACAAGTGTCGTGTACGAAATGTGTTAGGGATTAGAGAAGAAACTTGCAAGGGAGTCCAATTTATTACTAGAGGATAATGTACTTTAAGATCCTCCCTCTTCTCTACTCTACCAATAATACTTTTTTATATATTTTTTTCTATTTTTTTAATTTAATTTTTTAATAAAATAGAAAATTATACTGGTTCGAATTTCTTCCTTTGTGTGG
Source organism: Euphorbia schlechtendalii (assembly GCA_949673415.1). Classification (NCBI taxonomy): domain Eukaryota; kingdom Viridiplantae; phylum Streptophyta; class Magnoliopsida; order Malpighiales; family Euphorbiaceae; genus Euphorbia; species Euphorbia schlechtendalii. The sequence continues at coordinate 10,618 of CATIWQ010395400.1, forward strand.
ACACAATACCAAAACCAATTTTTGCTGTCGCTTTACAACCCCGTAAAAGATTCCATTTTAAAATTTTAATTTTATTATTTTTTCTTTTTAATAGAAATTATATATTGATGCTTTATCACCCAATCATTCCTTGTTGACTCCCCATGATTCCTTTTCTTCGTTTTTAATAATTGTATAGCAAAAAAAATAATAACTTACAAATCTTTTAATATGTATTTTCATTTAGATAAAATCTCTAAAATAATAATGAATAACTTTGAAATAGTTATAACCGCGCTAATTTTAACTAAATTTAAACAAATCGAGCTGAACTAAGCTCAAAAGGACAGAAAACATACTTTGCAAGTTCATTAAACGAACTCGTTTTATTATTAATACAAAGCAGATACATCTAGATTTTTAAAAAAAAAAATAATAATAAAATTTGTATCAGTCACAATTTTTATGCAGGAGGTGCAACTTAATATTTTATTTGAACATGAAACAAACTTTTGAGTTTAGTTGACGTAACTTTATATATAAAATAAAGAAACAAACTATAACTTATAATAAAGCTGAACGATTTGTATTATTATTTTGAATAATCTTAAATTGGAAGATTCAAAATTAATTCATCTGTCATTTAATTAGATTCAAATATACTATAAAAGCAGGAATATTAGCAGATTTTAAGGTAACTCATATAAAAAAAAATAAGGCCAAGGTTTTACCTTACAAGTTACAATAAGTGTTTATAAATTAATATTTTGTATTTTAATCTTTAAGTTTAATAACATCGTCTAAGATTATCCTACCAAACCTTTAATAAGGCAACAAGTGAAAGCATAATATATGGCTTCACTTATTTTCAAATATAACCGGAACACTATTTATCATCTTTTTTTTAAACTTATTGCTCCATAAATGTCCTTATAATCAACAAAATCAATATTATTCATATGTTAAAATTACAAAAAATGTCCTATGAATACATTTTTTATTATATTTGATATTAATTATACAAATAATATATTTGATTTAATTAAGAATAAATACATAATTAATTACAAAAAATACAAAATATATAGTTAAACAAGAATTCGTATTTCAAATTTATTTGGGAAAAATTACAGATTTTTTAGTTTCCCTTTATACCAACAATGTGGTTTGGGAAATCAAATTCGAGTGTCGGAAAAATTATATGATAACAGGCGAATAATATGAGACATTTTATCAAATTTGATATCATGCATGCTAGAGAACCACGATTATTTATTAGCAATTTAGTTAATTTTTACTTGTATTTTTATTACTTGTAATTGTAATTATAATTGATTAGTTTCTTTTATATTTTAAATATCAATTTTTCATTTAAGATTATTCGAATATAATATCATTTTTTAAATAAATAAATATAAAGGATATATAAAAAATTTCGGGGAGTGGTAATTGTTAAAATGGGTAATAAATAACAATACTTATTATTATTTTAATAAATCAATAGAAAATGACATACAAGGAATTATGTGAGGTGGTAAGTGTAAAAAAAGCATCACCCAAACGTAATTGTAGATTTATTTTCCAAAACGGTGTTTAGTTTTAAGAAGCTAGCAAAAAGTTAATTAAAATTTGTTTATTCATAATAATAATAATAATAATGTTACTTAGATATTTTTAATCAATGTAAGAATATAATAATTTAATATTATGCGTCAACGTTCGAATATATTTCATATATTTATTTTCTCAATTCATCATACGCAATAAAAAAATTGCACTTTCTAAAAAAAATTCAAAATTTATCACTAAGTTATATAATATTTTTATTAATCAACCTACATAATTTTAGTTCAAACTAGATAACAAATACTCTTTGACCCGTGAAATTATTTAATTTCAATTATCATTGTATACAAAATCTTTGAAACCACGAACCTAGTGTTAGAAAGAAAAAAATTCACATATCACTTTTTGAAAAACAATGAAACCATGTGTTATGTTTTTTAAATTTATCTTAGCTAATTAATGCGTAGGCTTGCAACTAGCACGGCACATCAATGGTTCCTCTAGTAGCTCAATTATGAGCGTAAATTGAACTTGGGCAGCTCATAAGGGAACCTGGAACTCACTGGAAACCTAACACAAGCAATTTATGACATAAAATCGTGGTTACGAGGGCTCAGCATACAATTTCGACATAATGTACATTCTCTACTACTCCCCCAATACTTATTTACATCGAGATTCTTCGAATCTACTTGAACAACAAGTTATCTACCCTATAAACTCAATTAACTCCCCTAGCAAGTTTCACATTTTTACTTTTTATATGTGTGTGACACCCCCTTATCATTTGAGATACCTTCTTAATTAAGTTAGACAATTGTTCACCTCTTGTCTCGCAAATTAACATATTGAATCCAACATCAAAATCTATTCAAATTTTCATTTATCCAATCAATCTTTTTATCTACTAACCTGCCCATTCCACAAACACACAACAACTAATCCTTTGACATCTTATAAAACAGGCATAAATATTAATCATAAATAATTCTCAATATATTCGTATGTATTATTATAGTCTAAAGTTTCAAAATTTATACAAACATAGACTTGTAGTGTATCAAACCACTTTATTTACATATTACATACATATTCGATATATTACAAATTTTTGTTCAACGATGCATTTGTACCCATACTCATAAGATTCATGGAACACAAAATTTATTTTTACAGAATTCTTATATATTATATACATAATAATTATATAGGATAAAAAAATGACCAAAATATTTGAAAAAATAGAAATAAGGATAGAATTGGTGGGTCGATTAGATAAAAGTAAATGTGCCATTATTATATTAGTATATAATAGATTTATTCATCATTGTCAATTTGAAATAACAAGTAAAGCTGAATTGCAACTCATATGTTGTTCTCGAAACCAATCCAAACCTGAATTGTAATTCATAGATTATTCCCGAAACTAATCCAACTCACGGTTAAAGGTAAGGAGTTGATCCATAGAAAAAAAAGAATGGGATGCAAACCCAACTTGAAAGTGTAAATATATCATTTATGTAAATGCCACCTAATGAGATAAAGCCGAGGCCAAGTCGTTATCAAGGGGCACAAAGAAATTTGAATGCGGGTCGCTGCGTAGAGGATTAGAATAGCATTTATTCGTGCTAATGTACGCTATGCAATCAACGTGTTGCTTTTTTATTGGATTTAAGAATGCATTTTAAAAACTGCTCTACTAAAGAGTTATTATAATGTGTACCCTTACTCACTCTGCAATCAGAGCCACTTTCCTCTTTTGCCCTGTTACATTTTTTGTTTGACAAGTATATTTTAATTAGGGTAAATTTAAAAGAATGTTTTCGTGATTGTTTTTTGAAAGAGTACTTGTTTATTTTTTCAGAAGAGATATATGTTGTTACAAAATTTTAGTAAATTAATGATCTTCAATGTTAAATTATATCACGATAATGAGTAATTTTATCTATTTTGAACAAAAAATTTACAGATGATTAATAAAAATACAATATATGTTATTTATAAATTTAAAAGAATTTTGAGAAGTGAAGTTTCTTTAGTTACAAAATGGAGTTGTAGTTTTAAAAAATTTAAAATGAAAAATATTTGAAATGCACTCAAAAAATTTGATATATTCATAAATGATGATGTAAAGTTATGAAAATGTTGAATTTATTAAATATCAAATGTAGCATTTTTAATTTTAATGAAAAAATATTTAAAATCATTTATACACTAACTTTTTGAAATTACATAATCAGTTTTAGAAAAAAAATTCACATGCCTCTTTTAAAAAACAATAAAATCAAAAATTTTCTTTTTTCTATTTTTCCTTTAATCTAATCACAAGTGCATATACATGTTTTAATGCGATAATAAACATTAGTCACAAAATAACATATACATCAAACATATTCATACAAAACTGAAGACTAAGGTGAATTTGTATACTACTCGTATGATATATAATTCCATACAAGATAGGCACGGATGAATAACAAAACTATAAAATTATATATTTGTTGGCTAATATTTTTCACATTGGTAAGCGTATGCATAACAAAAAAAAAATAAAGGGAACCTCATAGCCAAAGGTAGGCGCCCAACAGCCGGTTAAGTTATTTAATAAATTATCTATTTAATAAATTATGTTGACACGTGGAAATGTAGAGATAATTAATTTGAAAATGCATTTTTAATAGCTTCTCTATTTCATATTCCCTTTATGACGTGTCATATTTAATTGTGGATAATGTCTATTTGTTTGTCTAGATGTAGATAATTAAATAGACATTGTCTACAATAAATACAATTTAAAAGAGAATAAACAATCTATTATTCCTATCTTATAAATAGACATCGTCTAATTTTAAGAATATTGCCACATAATAAAAAAAAACTTATGTTCTACATGCCACCTAGACTTAGAATCCACAAATACTAAAAATCATTGTTTTTAAAATCCCAGCCTAGGCCGAAATTTTGAGGGTCGCCGCCTGGTCCCGCCTAGCGTCTAAACTCTATTGACTAGCGCCTAAGTCCGCCTAGGTCCCGATTAATCCCCGCCTAGACTCCGATTCACCTTCGACCGCCCAACTAACGCCTAGCGCTTTTTAAAACACTGCTCTAATATACCATACTACACACAAAATGCAAACTTTACTGCTCCTGACCTTATAATTTGAGATGATAGTGAACATATATTATACAAATTCATTTTTTAAGTAATTCACTAAATTTCACGTAACTAGATAATATTTTGCATTTTATAAATATAGCATATATCATGCTTAATTGAAAACATGTAGATTTTTTTTATATAAACCGGTACATCTTTTAGGTGGCAATATTGGTTTATATAAGTGTTGGTAACATAGAATGTGCCTTGAAAACATGTAGATTTTTTTATATAAATAACGAATGGAAATCAAACGATTTGCGCTAGAGATGACCTTGAGCCAATTCTTTCATATGAAAGAGAGAGTTCACCTTATCTCTTTCACATCTTTGCAAGTGTATATGAAGGAACAATATAATATAAACTAAAATATGTCTATTTAAATTTCCCACGTGGGATAAAAGGTTTTGAAAGTAACTCAAAAACAACAAGGTTTTCTAACAGTAAATTCCCCCAAAGCATGTGAAGAAAAACCGAATCCGAATATGAAAAATACAGCAAAGGAGTAAATTACCAGTTCCAATAAATGCCATGGTTTTCAGAACCGGACCGGTCATCGAACAGGTGAAGAAGGTGGTTCATGGATTTAAGGTTCAACCGGATTAAATCGATGGTCAAACCGGATTTTCTAAAAATTAAAAAATATTATTTAAATAAGGTATGGTGAATTTATTTACACAATACACTAAATAAATAAAGTAAATAGGTAATTTTAAACTAAGTAATAATTTTATATAGATATTATAAAAGAAATATAA
>CATIWQ010395434.1:0-39453 GCA_949673415.1 Euphorbia schlechtendalii
TTTTTTTTCCCCTTCATTTTCCAATTTAACCCTTTGACCCTTTGACTGTCTTCTCCTCCCTCTATGAATAGCAATCCTCCTCTCTTCTTCTTCAAAACGATAATTTACAGGCGCTCTAACAAAAAACAAGAGAATTCATTAATGGCTTCCACTTCATCAATTGGATCCTACACCTACACAAACAAATCTATTCTTTCAGCTCCAAAACCTTCTCTTCCCTCTTACATTTCATTCAATTCCAATTTCTGTAAACCAAAATTCCACGCCCATACTCGCCGCCAAACTGCGATTAGGGCTTCATTATCTGACGCCGTTCATGTAAAAACCGAGAGCTTCTACGATTCACTAGGCGTATCGGAGACCGATTCAATAAAAGCAATTAAAAAAGCGTACAAGCAACTAGCTCTGAAGTGCCACCCGGATGTTACGCCGGCGGAGAAAACAGAGGAGTTTACGAAGACGTTCATTCAAGCTCAGGAAGCTTACGAGACATTATTGGACCCGAGAAGTAGAGCTTCGTATGACAGAGACATCACGAGTGGATAGGGTTGCATGCTAATTTTTTGGAGAGATGTCAGAGGAGTGAACCGGGAATCGGCGATATGAACGACTGGGGACAGAGATGGCAAACTCAACTGGCTGAGTTGATTAGAAGAAGTAACTTGAAAGAATCTGAGAGTTCGAGTTGGGGAGATAGAATGCGTAGGCAGAAGAGTAATAACAGTTAGTATTATATTACTGTGATTAATTAACGCACAGAGATTAAGCTTTTTATATGATTTATTTTAGTCATTAGATTATGCATACAGATTATATGAGACAGTAATATATATATATATATATATATATATATATATATATATATATATATATATATCGGACTTCAAATCTATGGATTGTACTTAACAATTATAAAGCTAAAACTAGTCCGGATCACTAAGAATCATGGATGGAAAATATTTTATAATAAGACAACATCAGAATATTAGTATTTTATAGACCTGTTCACTAGGTTGGGATCTCGATGAGTCCACTCTCGTAAGTCGAACTTGCATACTCATATTTTCATTGATCTCGGTTCATGTTTGAAGTTTTATGGACCAGGTTTGTTATTTATGTAAATTTGCGAGCCTAACCTAATGAATAGTACTTTTATTTATTATATATTTATATATTAAATTTAATAATTATCTAAGATTTTATATTCTGTCGTATTAAATTTTATACGTGCATATGACAAATTTTACTAAATATTAAAGACTTTGAGTAAAAAAATAATGTAATTATATGAAAAAAATTAACATATATGTGTCCATTTTGTTATTTTTTCCATTTAGTCTAACAAAAAATTAAAATAAAAAAAATCATGGACCGCGGGCCTGGCTTAGAAATACATCGTAAGCCTGACCTGAGACAGAAGTTATAAAGTATAGGTTTGGGTTGATGTTTTAAGTTAAAAGTCCAATGAAGCCCTGCTCAAGTCGGCTCAACCCATTCGACGAGCAAGACTACTATAATAAATTATACTAAATATTTTGTTATTTTCATTTAGTCTAATAAATTTTTTCAGAAAAAATATTCATGAACCGCAAACCAAACTTGAAAATGACATCATAAGCCCAATTCGAATCCGAAGTATAAAGTATGAGTTTGGATTAATATTTTTTGTTAAAAGTTCGACGAAGTCTGACCAAAGTTCGGCTTAACCGGCCGAACCAATAGATCTACTGTTTAATTACAAAAGAAAGAAAATTCATAACCCTCAAAATATGTGAAATAGTTAATTTGTTCTGTATTTTTCTTAGAAGTTATAGTTCCATTGTATTTTTTATATATTACTACCTCCCTTTTTAAATAAGTGTATTTTTAGAATCTTTGAAATTTTTTCAAATAAGCGTCGTTTTAGGATTTCAATGTATATATTATCTATTTTACCCTTATTTAATACACATTAGGAATGATAAAGGGAATAAAGTATCTAATCAACTTTCAAATGAACAAAAATAATACTATGAGTAAATAAGTACTTTTATTGTCTTAATTAATATAATATTGGTTTTGAGAAATAATCTTAAATTGATACTTATTTAAAAAGGGACTCGAAGTATAACATAACATGGCGTCATTGTTTCAAACATCATTAATTTGATAACGTTGAGTTAGAACTGCTCATTTTAGATGTAGGATACACATAGTTACTTATGAAACCCCGAACATTCTACAAATACTTTTTATCTTCTCCAATCTATGCTTAGTATGCACCATTGAGTTGATATTTTCCTTGTTAAAATGAGAACATCTTAATTGCAGCCGACAACATAAAGTTTTTCCCAGATTTAATTTGCTTGAGATTATAATAACACTAATTATTCTGAGATTTATTAATTTATTTGGTAGTAGTAATACTGTTTCCAGTTGTGCAATTGTTCTAAAATTACATTTCTTAATCAATGACATTAGATGTAAAGATTTAAAACTTTCATTTTACCTTACTAGAGAAAACTTTTGTTGACAAGCGATATATTTCAAATTTCCCTTTTCAAGGGACAATTACTTTATTTGGGTAGAATTTGAAGGAATAAATGTTAGACGCCTAAATAGTTACTTCCTTTACATATATAATGAATTCATTAAGAAATTAATTCCATTATAAATAATGTGTATCACCACTATGTGAAGTTTTGTACCGTAGTTTTTTTTATTAATTAAAGCAAAACATCAGCTGAAATTCAATATTAAAAATTTTAATGTATATGTATATAGGGCTATGTTTACATTAATATACAAATATCTGAATTTGAAAGTTAGAAATTCTGTGGTTTTTAAATGGGTTATAACAACAACTGTCGAATTTGTTGCGTATAATTAATGCACCATGTGCTAAATAAATCAAAATTTATTTGATAAGAAACTGAAAAATAATGGTAAAAATATAAAATATAATTAATTATATTTCAAACTAGTTTGTGTCTCTCGAATATAAAAGTACTAATTAATTGACAAGTTCGTTTTATGCAATTTTATGCAATTTTTTAGTTTAATCTTCAACCAAATAATAATAATAATTAATAGAATGTGTGTAAAAATATACTATAATATAAATAATAAAACAAGTTAAGGAATTTTGAACACACGAAAAGTTGAGTTGTGATCGCACTAACTTTAAAAGATATTTGATAATTCTTTTCAAGATTAAGAAATTTCTTCACTTCCAATTTAAAAGTGACAATAGGTACAAATACAATATAAATCCAGAAAAGTCGAACATATTTAAAATGGTTTGCAATTAACTCAATAATAGAGCTACAGAAAATAAAGTGAATAAAAAGTGTTATTAAGAATTTGTCTCTCAAATGTATGAAGCCTCCATGAAAATGTTATACGAATTACATCCCCAACAAAATAATGACTTTATATCTGAAAATTTTTAACAACAGTGTATCATAAAATTTCGTATTTTATAATTTTTATTTTTACCCAGCAATATAACAATTTTGGGACAAATGTAAGTAGCGTTGCAAGATATAGTTTTATTGATATCAATTCATAAATATGAAATTGAAATTTTTTATCAATCTTATGTAAGTATAGAATTTTAAGATAAAAGTTTTCTAAAATTGAATGCTAAAAGCAAATTAATGCTTTATTACATTAGGAAGCAATAGACCAATTGATCTTTTCATTCTTTTAATCCTTTTTATAATTTATTTGATAAAAAAAAACAAATGCAATAATGATCTTTTCATTCTTTTAATTCACGGTAGTGCTTATTCTTTTTACAAAAAATTTAGTAATTTCGTTACAAACAAAATCTTCACTACTTTCCGTTATTATATCATTAGATTAATAGTGTTATTAACTTATTATTGATCTATTATAAGATTTGTTTTATTTAACCATAACACCAATCTTCTTTTATGATATTGTATCAAACTTGAAAGAAGCAAAAACCAAGTCCTATACATACATATTTCTTCTAACATGTAACCTTAATTAATCAATTAACTATTTAATTACTTATTCATTCTCCGGTTGATAAGATAAAACGGTGATCAATTACAAAACAATGTTTGTTTTCTAATATTAACTTTCACATCTATGCAACCATTCAGTTACTTTTAATGTCCTCTAATTAACTGTATGATATAATAATAAAGTAAGAGTTGATGGATCAATGAACTCAAATTTTAATACATTAATGGAGAGAATAACACGTTGTCAAAATAAAATAAAGAGTGGTATAAAAGCAATGTAAACTGTATCTTACACAAGTTAATTGATTTTGTATTAGATAAGCTCATCCACATTTGTATGCTTGTATGCTCACTCAATAAAATACTTATTTACCCTATGGCTATTGTTAAATTGAAAGTTGATTAGATTTTTTTTTTTCATTTTCAATGTGCATTAAATAAGAGTAAAATAAATAAAATGTTAAAAAATATTTATTGAAATTCGAAAATGACATTTATTTTAAGATCCTAAAAAAGACATTTGTTAAAAAAGTGAGGGAATAATGATTAAGAAAAAAATATAATTTTATACTAAAGCTCTGTTTTCTTCAACTACAATTTAATTAAATTCAGCTCAGTTAAGTTCAGTTAAGTTCAGCTATATGTAGTTATAAATTTACACTAAAATAAGTTCAGTTCAGTTCAGCTTTCAGAAATTGAAGAGAACAAGACCTAATAAAGTAGAAAAGATGAATTAATTATTTTAATAGTATAATAAATGTTTTATTAATTTTAATAAATATGATGGAGTATTTAGAAAACTAAAAGGAAAAAAGTGTTAATTTGTCAAATATTCAATCTCGTGGATTTAGACTGTTAGGCAGTTCAAATTCCAAAATATTATTTCACGAATTCCAGAAAATTTACCAGTGTTTATAAAGGCGATGTACAGTAGTCAGGCTATTAGAGCTTCCGGAAGTCTAGGCGGGTATTAATCGAGGTCTAGACAGAGGTTAGGAGGGGACTAAACGGATTAATATTTTTTAATTTTATATTTATTAATAAAATAAAATAATAAATTTAACTAATAAGTAAATTTTTATATAATAAAATTAAAAATTTCATGTAGCATCAATTTTTAGACTTTGACAGCACTTTTCTTAGATTTAACAATATTTTTATTGGCTTTGGTAACTATGGTTTAACCATTTTGGACTGTCTAATACCTTCGATTATACCAAATCATGACGTTTAGGAACCGTCTTAACACTGAAATTTACCTGGGAATTGTGGAAAAAGAAAAGATATGGGACAATTTGGAAAACCCAAATAGTGTAAACCAGTAAGTATCATTGTGATACACTTTTCAAAATAAATGTAGGAGATCATGAATTTCATATCAATCTCTTCAAAATCTTTATTTCTAAAAAAACAGTGATTATTTTATTATTTCTTATTCACCAACAATTTTATTTTTTTGTTATTTAATTTATATTATAAAGCATTCATTAAGTATTTGGATACAATTATTAAATATTTGCTTTAGAGTCAAAAAAATTTAATAACAAAAATTATAAGAAATATCAAACAACGATCGCAGTATTATATTATAACGTGACAAAACACGTAGGTCGTGGTCTTCTAGAACGGAATAATGTCAAATGGACATGTCCTCTCTGGAGTCTTGACCTGTCTTTTGCCACTTGCTCTTATCATGGTTTTAGGTGTTATTTGATATATAATTTACTTAATTTATAATTTAATCAACGTAAAATTCTTGCTATAATCTTATCGGTAGTAGTTAGATCAGGGCATGGGTCGGGTTCGGGCTGGTCCAATCGATCCTAATTAAATATTTAATCGTCCAAATCCGGTTTAATTCATATAAAATTTATGTCAGGTTCGAGCCCGGCTAAACTTTTTATAAATAATAAAAACCTAACTTGACTCACGGGCTTCTAAAATATTTTACTTTTCATTATCAAAAAATTATTATATTTTATTTCTTGGAAAAGTTTACAAATAAAATATTATGTAAACAACTATATTCAATATAAAATCTTAGAGTATGTGTGTTACATTGAAATTACGAAAATAAATTTATAGTTATATATAAGTTTTGTATATATTTATATGACTTCGGTCAGGCCAATTCATATAGATCGGGTATGACAAACGAACCAACAAGCTGGTACACAGGTCCAGCAGTAGTTAATCAAATCTATAAAAAATTGTGGATTGAGACAAACACTTACAATTAGATGATAGTAATTTTATATTGACATCAGTTGTTTGACACCCGTTGACATCATGAAATCTCTACCATTCATCTTGTTTTCATCTGATGGTGGATATCAAAATACCAAATGATGAAAGGTGAAGATTATAAGATGTCAACGAGTGTCAAACATACCGGTGTCAATATAAACCATTAATCAAGAGATTTATACCTTTTATAATTTAATTCAATCTCAATCATTTCTACGTTACAGATAACCAAACACGGCCTATTTCAATTGTAGTCAATTGAAAATAACATGGCTTTACTAGTACAAATAGTACTTACAACAAAAGGTTATCTACAGGGTGACACTTTTTTCGATTTTACTTTTTTTTACTGAAATAGAACTTGTATTCTATCATATCTATCTAGCTTCTTAGTATAATTTTATCTCATTTTGAAAAAGATTAATTCTTGTAATATTTTATGCCAACTTTATCAGAGTTGTCTCCACAGTGAGAAAATGATTCTTGTAATATTATAGTAATGATTATTGTAAAATTATATTTATATCTATGTTAAGACTTCTCTAATATAAAGGAAAAGTTCACTATTTTTTTCAACATATTTTTTATGGCTACTGGCCACAGAGACATGTTCAAAAAAATTCAAAAAAAATTACCAGTGGTTGATTTGCATCTGCATATTATCCACGACAAATTTCAAAAACATGTTTTATGATTTGATTGTTTTACAAAAAAGTTTTTGTGGAATTTGTTTTCTTAAAAAAGGTAGTTGTGATTTCAAAAGTTAGCAAAAACATGATTTTTAATTTGAAATTACATTATAAAAGAGGGTAATCTTGTCTATTTTGAACTGAACTTTTACAGCATAGTAAAAAAATAATACAATATTCTTAGTGATAAATTCCAAATTTTTTTAGAATTACAAATATTTTTTTTCAATTAAAACGTGATTATAATATTTAAAAAGTCATAATAAAATGAATAATTTTCGATAATGACTCAAATTTTGATGAATAATTCTTAAATAATATGATTACATTATAAAAATGTTAAATTTATTGAATACCTTCGGAATATTACTATTTTTAACGAAAAAATATGATTTTACTTTATTTGCAAATCTTTGAAATCACAACACCTTTTTTGTGAAAAAAAAATTTTACAATGACCTTTTTACAAACTAGTAAAACTACAAGGCATGTTTTTGAAATTAACTATATTATTTATATACTTTTATGAGTATTTTTCTTGGAAGAACTTTTATGAGTATCATTAACATGTATATGAATTTAGCGGTTGTTGTTAATGAACCGTCATAGACCTTAAACACTAATCGCGTGTGTGTATATGACTCCATCCATTAACAATTTGGTACTCATCTGATTTTACAAAAAACAAATGTGTGGTTATGGGTCTTTAAGACTATTGGGCTTTATCAGCCGAGAGAGTATAAAGTGGGGTTAAAAATTCATCTTATCCAAAATCAATTGATTTTTGTTAAGGCTTAATCTCCACCTCTCATATCACTCACTCTATATTTATTTGTATTGTGGATCCAAAACTTCAACACATTGAAGCATATTCGGGTGGGACATAGTCAAATATCAACAAACATGCATATGTTCGAATACATATACATATTTTAATAAATAGGCTTAATGTATCAATCATACCTTTAACTTGTCCAAAAAAAAAAATAAGTTATCTTTCTGAACTTTCAAAAGTTCTATATACTCAATTTGGCTTAAAAAAGGTATTAGTTTACCTCTTTCAATGTCATATGTAAGCTTCTAGTTGGAGAGAGAAAAATTATAAAAATGACATCTTTGAAACGTCACGCTAACTAGAAACTGGCACATGATAACGAGGGGGTAAATTGATGCATTTTAAATAAGTTCAGGGAGTATCTAACACATTTAAAAGTTCACTATGACAAATAACTATTTTAAACAAGTTTAGGGGGTGATAGATGCATTAAGCCTAATAATATATATAATTGTTGGATATCATAATTTTTTACTATGAGTAGGGAATGCTTCTTATATTGATGAAATTATTTAAATCCTATTGAATACTTTGGCCTAATACATCAAGACCTCCCTGAAGTTGGCTCAGAAAATCCGATGCCACCCACAACTTTCAAAAAGACCAGTTACCCCCTCAACTTGGAAAAAATGACCGATTACCCCTCTTAACTTGGTAAAAATGCACCAGTTAGCCCCCTCAATGCCACGTGTCAGAATCTGGTTGGTTTGACTTTTCAAAGATGTCATTTTTCTGATTTTTCTCTCTTTAATCAGAAGTTGATGCGTGGCATTGAATGGGCAAACTGGTGCATTTTTGCCAAGTTAAGGGGGGGTAACTGGTCCTTTTTGCCAAGTTGAGGGGGGTAATTGGTTCTTTTGAAAGTTGAGGGTGACATCGGATTTTCGACGCCAACTTCAAGGGGGTCTTGATGCATTTGGCCAATACTTTTTGAAGTTACATATGGATGAACGCATGATATCACAACCTTGAACAATGTTGGTAAACCAACCTCAATGATGAGACAACCGATGATAATGTATACTCTATATAATTTGAACATGAGGGGTGTGTGTTCGAATCTAACATTATTTTACTATATGAACATGAAATGTTCTTTATATTGGTGAAGAAATCATAATCTCAATAAGTACATACATACATACACATATACACACACAATAACACGTGACGTGAACATGAATTATGAGAAGTTTTGGAATCTAGGTAGTTGATATACATAAACTATGTTATCAACAAAACTGAATGACGATATGTAATAAAGAAATAACGAAATAATAGATATATCGCATCACATGGAACAATAAACGGTTATACATGATGTTAAAAGTTTAGTTTTTATAGACAATTGAATCATCAGCTATACGAAAAAATATTTTATAAGCATTTTAATAAATTCTATGAATTTAAATTACATAATATGTACTTTATAATGATTTTATTTTTAAAAAAGATATTTATTTTTAATAATGATTAAATTATTGGTGTGATTTGATCTACTATAAATCACCATGTTCATAAAAGTATTGACTCCATTTTAAAATAACTATCGTTTTTACGTTGTTTATCAATACCAAGACGACATTAATTGAAGCAATAAAAATATTTATTTATCCTTATAACTTTTATTAATTTGAAAATTAATTAAATACTTTATTCATTCTGTTATTTTCAATGTCCATTAAATAAAATTAAATTAGATAAAATTTTAAAAAATATATATTGAAATTCTAAAATATATAATCATTTTAAAATTTTTCTAAATTCATGACAGTTATATTGGAACCGAGAGAGGATTAGATAAATGCATGGATTATCAAAGCTGGCGTGGGGTTGGAGCCACATCAAACATCAAATTGTGGGCCTCGTTTCTAGAAGGAAAACTTGATTCCTGCCAACTGGAATTTATTTGTGGGGTCCACGTAGGATTATGTTCTTTAATCACGTACACTTGAAGATAATGTAGTTAAAAGCAAAAGAAATCTTTTGTAGTTTGTTAATGCGTGATCTATAATCTATTGTTTATAAAATAAATACAATTTAATATGGAATAAATAATTTACTATGTCTATTTTATAAATAGATATTATTTATTTTTAAGATTATTATCAAATCATCAAAATGAATTTTTATTTGTGATCTAGATTTAGAATTTACAAACTACTAAAAATGCTCTTATACAATGATGATTCCGAAATAAATTGCTTATAAATTTCGATAAATATTTTATTGTGTAAATATAAATTAAAGATATTATGATATATAAATTCAAATGTTTCAAATCAGTGAGGATTCGGGATAAGATCATGGTTAAACCGATGACTTTATTATCTAGGACATCATGATAAGTTTGGCAATGATCAAAATATGTTTAGAAATACAATTAAAGATATAAAGTACTAAATCTAGAATAAGTTAATGTCGAGTCATGCCGAATTTGAACATTTGTGGGCTAGACCAAATTATAATTTTAATAATTAAAGATTTATATTGTAACATCTGTGTCGAGTGATGAGCTTCGAAATTGTAGTATGATGGGTTTAATTATCAAAATTACTTGATTGTGAAACTTACTATGCTTCACATAGTATCTATTTATTTTCCATGTGATAATTCACTTGCTTAATTAATTGATATATGATCAGTTAATGTCGATGTTACCAGCTAATTAATTTACTAGCCATTGTAAGTGCATAATAGACAATTATAGAGGTCAAAATATGGTTTTTCAGGTCCATGATTTTCCAGAATAATCATCAGTTTTTAATATAGAAATTGTTGGAAATACCCGGTCTGCCCATGAGCGGGTCAAAGGATCCGATTTAATTTAGTTATTTGGACTAAATTGAAAAATTATAGAACTTAATGAATTGATTGCAAATAATTAAGAGTGTAAGGACTTAATTGCAATTAGTCAAGATTCCATACGTGCATATTAATTGAATCATTAGAACTCATTTTGATTATTTTTTTATTATTTTCATTTTCTCTCTCCCGGATTTTCGTATCGCGATGAAAATATCGCAAATTGATCGTTATCGATCTTCGTAGCTGCAGAAGTTGTGGATACATATTCATACTCCGACAAACCGTGAGACTGATCCAATTTGGCATTCGATGCGAGGTTCTTCGATTTTGGACATACGGAAAAAGTAAGAATTTTCCTATTTACATTTTCCATCAGAAATTACAAATTGGATAAATTGGTCTACTTCGTAAAAAACTAGGGTTCATACGACTTTAGATCAAAACAAACATTTACTATCAATTATATTTCTAAAATTTTTTATTAAATAAAAGTTAACTACATTCTTATGCTATTCATATTCAAATAAAAAAATATCATATTGTTTTTTTATAATATTGAATTTAAACCCTTACACTACAATTCACATTTGAATTGAATTTATAATTTTAATATATTTCACAAAAATAGTTAAAAAAATTCAAAGCATAAATTCAATTAATCCCCACCTAAGTTTCAAAGACCACAGACATAAGACACCTAACTAAGGTCTAGCAAATTTTAAAACAATGACATCTGTTTAGTTTCAGAAAACTATTTAATTTTCATTTTCAGTTTTCTTTTTATTTTCCAAGTTTTCAATTTTCTATTTAGAAAACTGAAAAAAAGGAAAACATTTTCAGTTTTGTTTAGTAATTAGATTTTTATTTTTCAAAAATTTGAATAATATACTTCATATGTTAACAATATTAGAAATGACATAAAAAATATTACAAAATAAAATAAAAACAATAAATATAATTTTACACTAATCAATCATAAAGTTAAAATTATTTTAAATCAATTATAAATAGTTGATTCACGTGCTTTTTGGTATTGGTTTAAAAATGACAAATCTTAAAGCATTTTATATCACATTATTCAATTTTTAAGATGGATATCCTTCAAGTTCACCAATTAATAATTGCATCCAATTGTACATAAAAATCTTTCAATTAATATTTAATTTTCATTTTTTTATTTATCTTTTGTTCAAATTTTACAATTTCAATTCCCCAGATGTTGAATTGGAAAATAGAAAGTAGAAAGGATGCTCACTTATATCTAATTTTTTATTTACAATTTTTTACTTTTTAAATAATTAATATTAATTTCAAATTTTATTAATTAAAAAACATATGCAAATGAAATTTAGTGGCGTAAATATTCAATAAAAAGTCACAAGTACTTAGGAAATGATTAAATATATAAACTAAGAGTATATTAATAAAAAAAATTATTTGCTTACCAATTAACAATTAACTACATAACTATATATATTAGGAAAAATAAAATAAATAACATAGAATTACGGTGGATACATAACAATTGTGTTTATTCAGTTTGAAAATTTTTTAAAAATATCAAAAGATTGTTCTCTGAGTCAAATGCATAAATAGAATTATCTAATAACTGATTTCCAATTTTCCAAACTGGAAATTTTTGAAATCAAACAATGATTTTCATTTTTCAGTTTTCCTTAAAAATTTTACTAGAAAACTAAGGTTTCCACTGCCAAACTGGCCTGGATGTTTTGAGTTGGTCAACTAAGCTAGCCTAAGCAAAAGTAGTATAAGTCATGCCCAACTAAGCTAGGCCCAGCTCACCCATTTACCACCTTATCACATCCATTAGCCTAATATCTCTACTACACCTTCAGCCACTGTCATTGTTAACTTTTCCATTCTGACATTTTTCTTTTGATATCAAAGAAAACCAAGGTAAATATTCTTTTGATAGAGCCATCAATGAAACAAGTTTTACCCAGAAACAAAACCAAATGCAATATGTTCTGATATATACAACCATTAACAAAATTATCGTTTACAGCAAATGACACAACAGAGTCGCCTTATATCCATATGTTTCCCTATGGATCTGCCATATGAGGCTACACTTTTTTAGGAGCGGGAAGTATACCCCATTGTTTACGGACAACTTCAATATCCTCGTGAAAGTGCTTCTCGTAATACACGCACATAAGATCGGTGCAATTGTTTCCGGCCCGAACCGCCCAGGGAAAGTAGTGCTGGAAGAACAATGCCCTCTGCTTTTCGTTAAATCTGACAGTGCCACCTACAACAGACATCACGCACATCGGAAGGTACATTTGTTCGAATTCTATGACCTTGAGCGCTGACTCGCCAATCAGGTTGGTTGGAAGGTCAAAAAGGGTGTGCCAAAAGTCGTGCACTTCGCGTGCCCGCATGGCAACATATGCCAGCTCATCAGAGTCCATGAATCGAACGAGCGGGCGGTCATCTGGAGAGAAGTTCCTGGACCCCATGAATCGTGCATAAGCAGCGCCAAATGTGTTTGATGGCATGTCCCATGCATGCCCTACGTTTGCCGATATGACACGGGGTCTTTCCAAGAGTACTGCCTGTCAAGGATTATATTTGCTAGGTACGGTAATTTCGAATTGTTGCATATGCGAAAATCACATATACAAAAAAATGTCGTTATATGAACTTTTATGCAATGCATCAACCCCATGAACTCCAACAATATAGCTTATCATGAAGTCCTACTCCTATTAGCTTGTTACAACCAAACATCCCATCAGCATATTATTGTTACTAATCACAAACAAAATTTGCTGAAAATGAATATAAAGATGAGACATTTTTGCACTCGTATGAAAAGTAGAGAAAACAAGATGTAAAAAAAGGCAAAACACGTGTATAAAATGTAATGAGAGAAACTAAACTGCTAGTCTGCTACTACTTCTCCACTGCCAGCAACATTTCTCCTATAATCTCACTAACTTTATTTATTAATAAATTGTAATATCCCTTAAATTGGAAATAAATCTGAAAAAGTCTAGTGACATTATTAGCAAGAGGCTCTGAAAATTATCTAGCAAAATATCAGGATACAAGTATTTGCTACTTGTTGAATTTGAAATCTTAAAGTACAAAGAAAGCTCTCTAAAAAACAAAACACATGAAGATGGAGAAAATTGGACACGGAGTCTTACTCTGCCTTCGGGGCTTCTCTTCATCCTCTCGAGAACCTTTTCGAAAGCAGGTTTGCCAGTTGTTTCTCCTAGAGCTGCTATGAGATCTGCTCTTCGGGGGTCTAGCAATGCACCCACTGCTGAACCCATTGCTACTGCCGCCTGTTGCCACCAGTTTAGCCTCACACGTGCACCCTCTATCATTACTCCTATCAGTTGACTTTGACTTCCCTAAACAAAAGGCAAAACAATATCGATCAGACATGGCACATCCCAAATCAGACCGGTACGAGGACCTTAAATAGTTAAATTGAACTGAACAGGTTACATTCACTTCTCCATAACACTCCCTAAAGCAGCTGAACAACAGGAAATAAAACATCTAAAAGTTAATCATAAAAAATTAATTATACTAAACTTTTAATGCATAGGACTATGAATAAGAACATAAGAAATCATCATAAAGAACATAACTGTGGAGGCAAAAATCACAGTGAGTAAATCTTTCCACAAAAAAGTCTTCGTTGAGAACTTACATCATTAATAATTTAATACAAGGTACATGGTAAACAAAATTACAAGTCTAGGATTCAGAATAGAAGCTAGGTATTGCTTGGAACAAATGAATTTCATCAAATTTGATGGAACTCAGTTCTAATTCCTATTTTTTTATGCTTGGAGTGAACAAAATTCGAATTGGTAATTTTTGGCACTTAAGTTCCATAGAATTCATCATAATATAACCAAATCACATGTAGAATTTGCAACTCCAGTTTTTAAAGGACTAAAATACATGAAATTAAACTCAATTCTATGTATTTTAAAAAATGTTATATCAATCACAACCCGTAGGATATGAATGAATTCCATTTTTTTGAGTTCATTTGGATGCACGCAAATTCAAACAACCTAATTTTAAGTGATTCTTTAATACTATCAGCTATTGATGAAAAATTTTGAAATCAATGATTAAAACCTTGTTCTTTATCAATGCTTTTTCCCCAAATTCTCAGATGATATATTAAGTGTAACAATTCCATTCCAATTTAGAACTGATAGAGAAGTATCCAGAACAAATCATTAAACATCTGTTAAACGAGAAAATGTAAGTAAATTATTCAAAAGAAGAGAAGAAAGAAATGGTCGAGCATACCTGTTTGCAGCTAGGTTTCCTTCCCGGTTTAACAATGAAAAATAATACAGAGAAATAAGCAAATAAAAGGTTACAAATTTAAGCCCAATGGGCTAATTTCTCGTTGATTTTGTGTAAGTTATCTTTATTCCAACTTCTGTTAATGTTTGCTTGTCCTTGCTTATATTTTTGTGAAAATGCACAAGAAAAAAAGATATTGTACATTTTGTTCCCTCCCCAATTTGATTTGTGGTTCTTTCTTTTATTGCAGTGTTTCAATAAACTTTTAAAACTGCTAGCTTATTACACATCTTTCATGGTTGTGGCTACTGAAAGTACATATACGAGTCGACACGTTTACACAAGGGGTATAAGCCTTATTTTGTGAAGAGGAATGCAAACTAGTCAACGACAATAATAAACAAGACAACACCTTCGTACACCATTCTAATTCTAAATAGATCGTTTTTTAGCCTTGGTGTGGAATTGGCATTATATCCCCAAACAATTTTAATCATATATGAAACTACATCGATAGTTTGTGACAAATCTCATATATTATAAAACTATGATCGATTTGAATGTGAAAAAAAAGAAATCTCAATGAAAAACAGCTAAAGTTAATATATTTTATGACCGTGTACATAGTACCATTATATAACGTGATCAATTTGAATCTACAATCAATAGTTTAATAGTTTACATTATATAATTTATCAAGAAAATATTCATATGCATTTATAAGCGTGCATAGTAAAATTACAAAATGTTATCGTTATATACACATGTGTGCACACAATACCATTACAAAATATGATTGATCTGAATTTATAATCAATAAAAATTAATATTATAAATAATGTATTACAATTAATCATCTACTTTTCAAACAAAGATCTAAATAAGATTTGCAAGGGTCACATGTGTGTTGATTTACGCTATTATTTCACCTTTACTATATAAATAAGTGATTTGATTTCCACATAATAATCACCTGTACCATCTATATTTAGTAAGAAATCTATCTGATTGCAAAGAATTTCTCGTTTAGTATATTAAATAAAAAATTTACGATGATTGAGTGCAAATAATATTCACTTGTTATAATAATCTATGTTATAATCGAGAGTATGAAAGTGTTGGCTCAATTAGTAAAAGGGTAAATAATTATAACCTTCTTGGGGTTTGTCATAATAAACTACTATCTCCCTGAGTTTTATTATTACAATTATAACATCATTATGTTTTGTTTCCATCCAACTAATACCTCATTCCATTAACTTTGTTAGCTTTTCCATCCAATTAGATTATGTGACTTACCTTTATGGACAAAATTACCCTTATCTTCTTTACTTGTTAAATTTATTTATTAAACTCGGGTTAGTGTGACACTGCTTACCTAAGACTCGGGTTGTGTTTCATCTTCGTACATGAGTTCAACACTATAGCAATGTTTTTTTACTACCCCTCGACTCATCTGAATATATGATTTTATCAATTAACCTATTCTAAAAAAAATAGTTGCTTAAACATCCTTCAAAATTACAAGTTACAGTATGATGCAACAATAAATTGATTGAAAAGTATTGAACATCTAACGAAGTAAAAGAAAATTCTAACATGCTATCATATATAAGAGCATGAATAATGTCTTTACAAATATATGTTGCGAGAACAACATAAAAAATGTAGGGATAAGTTAATTATTGGAAGTAAGAAATAAGCAATGAACAACATGCACGGAAAGAGCCACCAGAGTCAACGTAGCAATAAAATGAAGATGAGTTACCATAGTCCGAGTTCTAGGTAAGTAGTGCCACTAACATGAGTTTAATAAAAAAATTAATAATTAAAGAAGAGAAGTACAATTGTGTCCATAAAGATATGCCATATCATCTAATTGGATGGAAAAGTTAACAACGTTAACGGAAGGAGGTGCTAGTTGGATGGAAACAAAACATAGGAAGGTAATAGTTGTAAAGATAAAATACAGGGAGATAGTAATGTATTATGACAAACCTCAGGGAGGTTATAATTATTTAATCTTGATGAAAGAAAGATATGTTAACTTTATTTTGATTACCACTCTTTCATAAGATAGCCCTATTGTGGCTCTTACCACATCTGAATAGGTAATAGTACAAGTTCAAGTTACTCTCCCGATTTTTTTAAGTATTTTATTTAATCAAAATTTGAAATTTTAAAATACTTATCCTTTTAAAAATGCTATGTATATTTTTCATCGTTATTTTAAATATACTCTTATTTATTCATGTGTTTATTTGAAGGGAGAATTAATATTAGATACATTAATTTGAATTAAATGTAAGAGCAAACTAGTATCTTC
Source organism: Euphorbia schlechtendalii (assembly GCA_949673415.1). NCBI lineage: Eukaryota > Viridiplantae > Streptophyta > Magnoliopsida > Malpighiales > Euphorbiaceae > Euphorbia > Euphorbia schlechtendalii. Next base: position 17,188 of record CATIWQ010395434.1, read on the forward strand.
ATACTCACCTGTACTATCTATTGGATACATTAATTTGAATTAAATGTGTAAAATATGTAAGAAGACTACTAAAAAAATCGGAGGGTACAATATATAATTCCCCCAATTTTTTTTAAATTACAAAAAAGCTTCTTAAATTTCAATTTTCCTTTCTATAAAAAAAAATTTCAATTTCTCCCTTATACGTCTCAGATATATTACGTATGCATTTAACAATTGTATATATTATATGCGTATATATAGTAGACATTTAACATGTATATATAGCAGACATATATAATAGATATATAACATATATATATATGACCGTAAAAATGAAAAATCAAAGCATAAGACTGTAAAAATAAAAAATCAAATTATAAAAATATCAAAAAATATGAAATGAAATATTGGGAACAAAATTTTGTAAATAGTAAAAATAAGAACAAATTTGACAATTTAAAGATCAAATTTCAGGTTTGTTTGATTCAATCCCTCCCGCTAGCTTCTTTTTTTAAAAAAATAGAATTTTCAATAAAAAAATTAGATCCAAAATTTTAAAATTGCAAATACAAGTCACTTAATTAAATTCAAAATCTACATTGTTCAAAAGATATTGGAATTATGTGTGTGGCAAATAATTACCAATTGATTAAATAAAACTCATCTTGATCATACATTAGTCAAATCAGGACGAAATTGGGTTGGATCGAGTTTTTAGCTGAAATATTAACTAAATAGACTAGTTGATGTAATGTAATTGGGTCTTTACAAATAAAACTTTTATCAAATTACAAAAATATCGTATAAGATTTCATATTAACATAAATATATACCTCAACAATTCAAAATAAGAACGTACTTTCCTTACTCTAAGCGCATGAAATGTTCTTTTTATTTATCTCTTAAACCGTTCATTTTTTCGATTTGTAATTTTAGAGTTACTTGTTTATCTAATTTTTATCTTCAAAACGTCATTTATTGTACTTTCGCATTTTTATATGTCTATTATATGTCTTTTATATATCAAATGTGTGTATTAAAATGTCTATTAAAAATGTACATTATATGATGTTATATGAAGCTTGAAGAGTAATATGTCTGTCAAATATCAAATATATGTGCAGATTCAAGTATGATTATATATACTTTCTTCGAGAATTAGTATTTTCATATATTGTTTACTAAATACCCAATTCAAGGATATTTACTAAATGCCCAAGCTTGAAGAATTGATATATTTCTTCGAGAAATCTGTTATTTTTTTCTAGAAACAATATATTTCTTTTGAAAATTTGCATATTTCTAAATTCTTAATTCTTCAAAGACAGGATGGAACGACAAGATTAAAGATATATTTTTCTTGAAAAAATGTATATTTCTTCTGGCAAACCGTATATTTTTTCTGGAATACTTTATATTTCTTCTGAAAAATCATATATTTCATTTAAAAAATTATATACTTCCTTTGGAAAATGACATTTTTTGGAAAATAGTATATTTTTGGTATATTTCTCTAAGAAAATTGTGAATTTCTAATGTTTTCAAAAATAAAAGATGGCACGACAAGTTTAAGTTTTTCTTGAAAAATTCTATATTTCTTTGAGAAAACCGTATATTTCTTCTAGAAGACAATATATTTCTATTAAAAAATCGCATATTTCTTTTGAAAAATTGTATACTTCCTTTGGAAAATGATATATTTTCTGGAAAACAAAAATGAACGCGAGCGAAACAGTTGTTGCTTGAATCCCAAAATTAAAATTGAATTGATGTTGGAATGGAGGTTGTGTTGGAAATCATAACTTTGACTTGTTATTGTGAATTACTGAATTCCTTGAATCCCAAAATTAGAATTGAATTGATGTTGATAAGATATATACTAAACTGGAGATTTCGTAATCAATTGATGAGTAAGAAAACCAAATTTATAAAAGAAATTGAATTATATATAAACACCACAAATGAATTTGGAAAGAAATGAAAAAAGTTAATCATTGAAGAACACAACAAATGAATTTTAGAAGGAAATTGAATGTGAGAAGATCACAAAATAACCGTAATTGAATTTGAAAACTAATTCCCATAATCCCTAAAATGTAGTTAATATTTTAATAAGGGGTATTTAATGAATTCAAATTGTAGAAAGTGGTAAGGAACAAATGAATTTAACAATATAGTTTTTACTAAATATGAAATGTTTCGTATTATTTACAATTTTCCATGAGAATTTTACTTGAACACTTGTATTTTGAAGACCATTGCAACAAACTTTATAGAAAATCTATTACATATTCCTTTATAATAGAATTTTCGTAATATAAAAAATACCTTATACTTCATTCTCCATCATATTTTTAATTTTCATATTAAATCAGATTTATCTCAGAAATCATTTACATTTTTACCATCAAATTTTAGAATATTCTTTTTATTTTTATTTTCAAAACTACATGGCTTTTCCACACTAATAAGTAATACCGCAAGTATAAGGGCTAGGGATGAAAACGAGGCTTAACATGGTGGGTAATGCATTCCTCATCTCTATATCCATTAAGGTTTCAGGGAAAAAATATTCTTCATATCCATATCCTTAAGGATTCAGGGATAATTTTTCCTCCTTTTTCTTATAAGCGATTCTCCATCGGGTATCAGGTATTCTCCATTTCCCCATTAAAATAAATAATTTGTATATATTTTTAAAGTTTCATACAATAAAACTTTGAATCATTACTTAAAAATATTATTTGATCAAATTGTTTCAATGTTTAATGTTAAATAAATTTGAAGTCTTAATGTATAATTTAAAAAGTCTATCACATTACTTAATAAATCCTAAGAAAATAAACATCGAACTTGAGATATAATGTTCAACATTCAAAATAAGAGTATAGATAAAAATATCTATACTAATATGTTTCATATAATAAAAATTTTGAATCATTACTTAAAAATTTAATTTAATCAAATTGTTTCAATGTTTAATGCTAAATAAATTTAAAGTCTTAATATATAATTTAAAAAGTCTATCACATTACATAATAAATCCTAAGAAAATAAATATCAAATTTGAGATGCAATGTTCAACATTCAAAATAAGAGTATAGATAAAAACATCAAAATCAATAATATTTGGTTCAATTTCACGTTGTTATTCCATTTATGTATATAACTTTTATGGTTGTAAGGTTTGTAAAATTAAAAAAAAAGACTTGGAATTAGTCCATATCCATATGTCATATAATATAAACTATAATTTTTATAAAATATAGAAAATATTTGGAGGTGTCGGGAATAATTCGAGAAAAATTTGAGAATTTTTCAATGAAGGTATATCGATATCGGGTTCGGGGATTTATCAGATTGGGGAGTGCATTCCCCATCTCCATATCCATTAAGGTTTCGGGTACGAAAAATTCTCCACTCTTTACCCGTGAAGAATTTTTATCGGGAATTTCCCATTCTTATCGGAGCGGATCTCCATCGGTTTCGGAGATTTGGAGCCTCATTTTCATCCCTAACAAAGGCTTAACAAAATGTGTAAGACAATGCATGAACATACACTTTATTCATTTATAAAACACTTATTCTTTGCAATATAAGTGTGCAAAAATACTCTTTAAAATATATAATTCTTGACTTTCCTTTTTCAAAATACATAAAGCAAGCAAAAAATTCTACAGACAAATGTCACAATATTAATGATTTATAAGATAATTAAAAAACAGAAAAATATATAAGAAATGTGAGAAATGAAAAGACAAGGAAAGAAAGAATGTAAAAATGCATATCATTTATTAGGGGGTGTTTGGTTTGGGTACACCGTACGTGAATCAAACTATTTAATTCCCTTTTGTTATTGTTTGGCTGTATAAAAGGAATCAAATTTGCTATCTATTTTTAGTTAACATGACCGACTAGATATTAAAATTCCCTTTCCTCATCTTTATTAAACATTATTTTTATGATATTATTAAATATAATAATATATTAATATATATATATAAATAATATTATTGATCAACATTAATAAATTTAACAATGATTAATTATAATAATTATTAAAAAAATAATAAATAATAATATAATAATAATAGTTACTAATAACATTATTTAATATTTAATAATAATAATAATAAATTTTTAATAAATATAATAATAAAAGTAAACAATATAATAATAATAATTACTAATAATATTATCAAATATTATTAGTAATTAATTATAATAATATTATATTATAGTAATAATAATAATGAATATAGAAGTAATTTGTTATATTAAATAAGAGTAATAATAAAATTTAATATTTAATAAAAATATATATATATGTATATATATTATAAATACTTAAATTAATAATATATAATTATGATCATAATAATATTGTTTATAAAAATATGTTTATTATTAATAAATTAATGAAAAATATTACAATTATTAAGAACAATAACAAATTTGAAAATAATTATAAAATTACTTATTATTATATAATATTAAATATTAGCATTTTATTTTAGTAATCAATATTATAAATATATAAATAATTTATAATAATTCTTATAAATATTTATATCAAACAATAATAAAATGAAAATAGATTTTCCTTTTATGAACATAACCAAACTAACGGCGGGAGAATCAAAAGAATCACAATTCATTCATTTCCTTTTCATTTTCCCATGTAAGCAAATGATGGTGCCAAGACCAAAATTGGGGTGTGCACTCCATTTAGCAACCACATAAGTAAATGTTGACTCATAAACAAATTCAATCTAATAAATAAAATATTATATTTATAATATTCTTTAAATAGATATAAAAAGTACTAACAAAGATATATAAATAAACACTTAAAAACTCAAATAAACAAATTCAATCCGATAAATAAAATATTATATTTACGATATTCTTTAATTTGATATAAAAAGTACTTACAAAGATATATAAATAAACACTTAAAAACTAAAATTTAAAAAAACCACATTTTACACAACATGGAGGTTTGAACCTATGCCCTTCAGTGAGGAGTGAATAACTACAGTAACAACTAAACTGAAGCATTTCCTAGAAATAACTTCACGCACAATAATTTTATAATTTCAACTTCCATTAAAAAAAATACTATATTAATTCCTCCGTCTACTAAATATTATCGTTTTAACTAATTCACAGTTTTTAAAATAACAATTAGTCGAATAATTTGATTTATTAATTTACTATTTCATAAATATTATATTCTATTTTCAAGATTTCATTAATATGTTCAATAAAAATAATTTGACCTATAGTGTTTTCTTATTATTGGAGATTGGAATATAATTATCTTGAAAGTTGAACAAATTAATAGGGTAGGAATGATAAACTTAGAAAAAAATATATTGAAAATACAAAATGATAATAAAAAAAAAACATTGAAATCCTTTTAAAATAATAATATTTAGTAGACGGAAGGTGTAATGATTTCCGGTGACTAGGTGCCACCATGCCACAGTCCTTATAACCAAACGCACCCTTAGGTTTATATTTATTAAAAACTGAAGATATAATGTACTGCTATTTATGTATTTAATGGAAGTAAATAGTACTAAAAACAAAAAAAGATTAACGTGTTAGAGAGAGTAATAGAGTAGCAATGGAAAGAAAGGCAATAAAATAGAAACAATGGAGGAAGAAATGAATCAGGGCAGGAGGTAGGTGAAATGAAATGAGACCTTGTTAGATTTCGAAAAGTGCAGTTTCTCAACTTGCACAGGATTCTGGGTTTAATATGGGACCCATACATCGACGAGGCCAGCTAGAATTCCTATAAATTGAAGGATCCACAAATTCCCCATATCACCGCTTGCCCTACATTCTTTACTCGCTCCTTGCCTCTTCCCAATCTCACTTTGCAACTCTGCTCGTCTTTTCTTTTCTCTTTTTCCTTATCGATTCATTTCTGCATTACTTAATTTTCAGTTTTGTATTGGAATTGTTTGTTTTTTCTTTTGTTAAATTTGGGATATTGAGGAGGATTTTCTGTTGTTTGGGATCCTTTAGCTTGTGGGTTGTTTTGTTTTGTGGATTGTCAATGGGTGTTTTGGATGAGGGGCATTTCCATGAGGAGCTTGAAAATGGAGTGAAAGTGGATTGCCTTGGTTTAGGAACTGAACAACAAACAGAGACTTGGGCTATTGAAAATGCTGTGAGAGTTTTATTGGAAGGGCTTGGTGAAAATGTCAACAGGGAAGGCCTTAAAAAGACTCCACTTCGTGTTGCCAAGGCCATGCTCTATGCTACCAAAGGTACTTACTATACTACATACATTTTCTTCTTCTATGATAGTTCATCTTAATAGTTAACTAGTGTATGTTCTTTGTTTTAATACTTGATAATTGCTGTGTTAATGTTCACTAATTTTAAAGTCCGTCATCTTTAGGAATATTATTTTCTAATGAATCTAAATCACCCAATCAATGCAAAGAGAAATTATTCTGAGCCCCGTGAATGACATATGTCAAAAACAGTTACCCTCAACTTGTAGATAGATTAATACCCTTCAATTTGTCAAAAGTGAATAACTTGGTCCCTTCTATTTCACATGTCAAAATCCAGTTGTTTGACTTTCCAAATATGTCAAGTTTTATGATTTTTATCTCTTCAATCAGTGATATAGGGGGGCAAACTAGTGCATTTTTTGTCAAGTTCAAGGGGTTGATTTAAACTTTTGAAAGTTCGGGGTGACATCCGGCTTTTGTTGCTAAGTTAAGGGGATGTTGATGAATTTGATCAATTCTACTACTTTATTTTATTTTGTGACACATGAATGGAGAGGAGTGTTCAGTGTAATAAAAATTATTGTATTTTTAAGTTGGTGGAAAGTACTAGTCTTTTCTAGCCATGCTAGCACATGGCTGTCTTCCACTTTCGGCATATAGTATTTGATTGGCTCTTCCTAAGGTTGGTGGTAGGCAATAAACCTCTCTTTGTTGGTATCATATGTTAGATTCTGTTAGATTAGTTGAAGTGAAGTTCTCACCTTTTACATTGTTGAGCTGCATTCAATGTGATTAAGTCATTAAGATATTCTTTGTTTATCTATAATGTATTTATCAGTCATGCATCAATTTCATTAGTACATCTCTATAATGTATGTCAGGTTATAAAGAAAGTGCTAAAGACATCATTCACAGTGCTTTGTTCCCTGAAGCTGGATTGGACAACACTTTTGGACATGGTGGAGGATCGGGCGGGCTCGTGATTGTTCGAGATCTCGATCTATTCTCGTATTGCGAATCGTGCTTGCTTCCTTTTCAGATCAAGTGCCACATTGGCTATGTCCCAACTTCGCAAAGGGTCGTAGGATTAAGCAAACTCTCCCGAGTTGCCGATGTTTACGCAAAACGACTCCAAAACCCGCAGAATCTCGCAAACGAAATATGCTCCGCTTTGCAAAACGGGATCGAGCCGACAGGTGTCGCTGTCTTACTTGATTGCAAGCACATCTGTTTCCCAAATTTGGAGTCTTTCTTGCTTGACTCAAATCACCACCCCCAAGGATGGGTAAACGCAGTGGTTTGCTCAGGTTCTGGTGTTTTCGAGGATGAAAATGTCGATTCGTGGTCTGATTTTCTTGGTCTTTTGAAGCTCAGAGGTATCGAAAAAGACTCCTCGAACCAATTTTGGTGTCCATCTCAATTTCCATCCAATATCGAAACACTGAACTCCGAAATGGTAAATTCAGCTGCATCGATTCTTTCATCCATAGGAGAAGATCCAACGAGGAAAGAGCTGGTTCAAACTCCTCGACGTTTCGTCAATTGGTTGATGAATTTCCAGGCAACAAACTTGGACATCAAGTTAAAAAATTCTGTTTGCGGCAAGGCGGATACTACCAAAGATCGAATAATGCAGTGTGAAATGAACTTGTCGCTTTTTTCGCAGTGCGAGCATCATTTATTGCCTTTCTATGGTGTTGTGCATATCGGTTACTACCCTGCCGAAGGATATAATAGCCCAATAGCAAAATCTATTTTACAGTCAATAGTTCATTTATACGGGTTGAAGCTCCAGGTGCAGGAAAGACTTACCAAGCAAATTGCAGAGAGTGTTTCGTCGTTTTTAGGGGAAGATGTGATCGTAGTTGTGGAAGCGAATCATACTTGTATGATTTCGAGAGGTATCGAAAAGTGTGGAAGTAGCACTGCCACGATTGCTATGCTTGGTCTATTTGCTGTCGATTCTGCTGCTAGAGCAAAGTTTCTGCAAAGTATTCTGAGTAGCAATTCTAGCGCATGCTGATTGTTTTTTGGGGAAATAATTCCAGTCATTTTTTCGTATTTGTTGTAGAAAGATTGTTCAAAAGATTACTACATGTGAATAAATGGGACACATACTGGTAAGTTTGCTGAAGGTTTGTGTTCTTTTAGTGTGGGAGCTATGGGAATAAAATAAATGGTATAGAAGTCAATATGCATTAATGATATTTGTGATTTTATTTGCTTACTTAGATAAATGCTTGAATATACAAAACATCGTTATGAGCATTTCTTTTTCTTCACTTGTAATTGTTTCTAGTTGATTCAACACTTATTCTGCAATAATAATTAATAGTACATGCTAAAACCCTTTAAAAGAAGATGAAAGATTATAATTACCATGGTGATCCCTAAAGTTAAAAATAGAATTAGTCTCCTCATATCTAAGAGTAATTTACAAATCAAGTATAGCATCCATACATTTTCTACAAAGAAATCAAAATTATGAGGTTAAGCACATCATCAGTCTACAAAAATACTCTAGTGTTCTACTTCTTCACCTACATCTTTTGCTTATGTATCTCATCTCTTGCCTAATTAAATATCGTCTGTTACTAATTCATCACTTTCCCCTTAAAAACCCCTCCATCACCATTATTGTTCTTTTCCATGAAAATACCGAAAGGCGGATCCCTCGATAAACCTGAGAAAAAACAACAATATCCATGAAAGTCAAGAGTCTAACATACACCAAATGAGGCAACACACTATAGCCATTTCTCATACCTTAACAAATGCATTTGGCGGAATTCAACGTGTAAGAAGTTCAACTATCCAAGCAAGGGAAGAAAAATTGATAAGAATTTACATCAGTAAGGAATGACGTATGGCAGAGCTGAGATATCGGCCGACTCTATCCGAAAAGCTTGAGCCCATGCTTGTTGCGTTGGTTCAACCAAATAACCGCTGCTCTTCTTTGGCGGCTGCAACTTGTTATTGCCAAATAACCATTCTTGCTCGTCATCCAAAACACACCATTCCTCCATTTTTGGAACACTAAGCACCTGGCTAAGATACTTCATGTCAGGATGTGGAGATTTTGACGAGTTTTTGCCATTCTCTTCAGCCGCTTTTGGTAACTTTAACGGTTGGTATGATGCTATAGAGCCATTGATCTTCTTTTCCTTGTTATCCATCACTTTGTGGTTATTATTACTATCTAATCGCAGCTCGACAGAAGCAGCCTGGGATGGTTCTGGTTTTTTCCCGTTTTCTACAACAGATTCCTTGAAAGACAGATTCCGTGGAATTTTACTCGGCCGACTCCCGTTATCTGCAAAAAGTAACAAAGAACAATTCACATCGACATAAAGCCGATTCGTAATTCAATCTTTTTCCAAACAAAATGAATATGAAATATACAACAACACAGTTGGAGCAGGTTGAGGAAAAGGGAGATTTGAGTTTCAGGGGTTTCAAGGTGGAGAAGCATACCATTACAAGGGCACCAGAGAGAATAAGTAACTAGATATTGCACCTCCAATTACATTGATGATAAAACTGATAGTTATGATAATTGTAGTAGTAGTAGTAGTAGTATAATACAGGAAAGGACTCACCGAGTAAATATCCATTTCTCTCAACCTCCTTGCGCTTTCCCTCAGTAGAAGAAGGACTTGCAAAGCTTATATTTACTGAATCTGGCGGCGATCTCATATTCCGGAAGTCTAATAAGTCCTTGTTACCCTGCTGTACTCTCGACACCTTTTCGTTAAGCTTCACCTGCTCCGCTCTTGCTTCAGTTATCTCCTTCGCCTTCTTTTTCTCTTCTTTATCCTTTGTTTTTTTATCTCCGAGTTTGTCACCCTTACCATTGAATTCCTTACGTTTACCATCCTCTTTCGCCTCCATCTGCTTCTCGACATTCTTCTTTTCCTCCAACTTGATGGTTGGTTTTTCCAAACCTCTAGAATCAATTTTCCCATTGACTCTTCTGTGATCTTCAATCTTATTCTGAACTTCATCTTTGACATGCCTCTCAACCACCATTGGTGCCACGTCTCCAACCTTTTGAGCCATTTGGCTTCCGGAAGCTCTCTCTCCATCCCTAAGTCTTTTGGCAAATTCTTGCAAATGTGAAGAACTTTTGTCCTTGTTGTTTGAGTTAAGCTTTTCCCCATTTCGTGGTTGCACTTCGAGTTTTTTCTCATCTGGAGTCTTGTTTTTATCTCTATCTTTGTCTTTGCGCTTCTCCTTTCGGTCTTTTTTGTCTTTGTGTTTTTCTTTGCTTCTATCTTTGTCTTGTTTTTCTTTACTGTCTCTCTTTTCTTTCTCCTTCTTGTCTTTTTTTTGCTTTTTCTCCTTGTGCTTTTCCTAAAAAAACATCCTTTATTAATCGCAACTCTAAACTTTATATGAGAAAATGCATAAAACAGATTGTATAGTTGATAACCATGTCTACTTCCAAAAGTATGTATTTAAGATATAAGATATTCTAAAAAGTTCAAGTAGTACCCAGATCAAAGAAAATACATATAATCACAACAACAAAAGCAAAAGTTACTGAATTGGCTAGCTAACTTATTCAAGAAAAAACATGCCACGGTTTTACGCATTCTCCTGGCAAACTTCAGAACTAAAATGTAGAGCATATTTACCTTAGTGGCTAAAGTTACTAATTCTGAATAAAAAGTGTCAATGAACTCAAAAGTATAACTTAAAAGACTTCTGAAATTAACACTTTTTATTGCTCAAAGTATTTTGTTCAATAAAAAACAAAAGAAACAAAATTTCCAAACTCCATAATCCATAGGCATTAAAAAGGACACCAAGAATGTAACTTCATAACCTTAAATCTGAAAAAAGGGCAATTTGACAAGTTCGTGAACCAAATTAACGCTTCCAAATAGAAAGCGACAAAAATAGTAACATATGAATTATGTCAAGTGTTTAAAAGTGACATGAGACTTGCAATAAGGCATAAGCAATGAACTATCTTGGATATTTATAATCTATTGCCAACAAATAGAGAGCAATGAAACCCCTTCACAATAGGTTGGATATTGAACTGCATCCAACTTTTAATACTCCAAAGATCATGGAACCAATAGTAACTTTTTCCCCTTATTACCCCTCTATTGGACTTGAAGCCAAACCAAGAGTGCAAAACAAGTGCCACTCAATGCTCAAAAGAACTGTTTTCAAATCATCTTCCTAATTATGTCAAGCATACTAATTTGTTTTGGAAACAAATTAAAGCCGAACCTAACTGAGAAAATTTAAATAAATTTTATTTCCTTTCCAAAAAAGTACAGGATATATATGGTAACAAAATCACACTTAAAAGCTAAAATTCCTTCGACCTTCAAATGAGTCTTTTCTTTTCCAAGAACTTTTGATCAATCATTTTCCTTTTTCAACTACCACAAAAACTTGAACTAAAGCAAAAAAAAACACCAACGACTCACTAAAGGCGAGAGGGGTGTTTCAAGGCGCTACTTGCCTCGCCGCAACTTTAGCGCTTTTAAAAACAATGCTTTCAATGCATCTTCTATATCTAGACATAACTCGCAACATCCACTTTTATGGACTTATCACCAAGAAATTGATGGTGAATTCCAACATGTTTTTCATAGTTCGGTCATGTATTCCTCGTTCTAGTTGACAAGTCTCCGTAATTTTGATTGGGCGTCATATATGATTAGCAAAACTAAATACCTTATAACAAAATCCATAAATTTATGTACTTTTTGCATAATATGATGCCCTGTTATGCACATAAAGTTGATAGTACAAATTTTTTTAAGCTAGTTAGCTAATACTAAGTTAAAGAACACATAATCTGGTATGCAAAAACATTTTACTTTAGTTTTCAGTTTTATCATTTACCAAACCCCACAAAAGTCTATCTAACTCCTCATTATAGTATTTTACTGCCATGTAATACCAAAACCTCAAAAATCAATTATAGGACACTATACACTTCCGAACAAAGAAATTTTCCAAATTTCCAGTTTTACATTGCTTTACTTTAACGTGAAGCCACAAAAACATATCCACAAACATTTAAGAAAACTAGTTATGTAACAGCTATTCACTTTACAAATCATAGATATGAGGAAAACGTTACATTAGATTAAGTTTCTCATAATAGCCAGGCATTCAAAATGTCTTTGCTTTTAAAATAAAAAGAGCAAACAAAAATTAATAACAAATTTCTATTAGAAACTCTCAAAAGCAGATGAAACCAACATATTGTCACCAAATGTTAACAGCATGGAATTTCAGAAAATAAACCGCCAGAAACAGGATGAACCAATTAAATCTTTTTCTTCACAAGAATAGCTGTGTGAATTTGGCTAACTATAACAGCTAATTCACAAATTGTACATCCAAATTCCCATTCTTCCTTGTACCATTTCAACAATAACTGAAGCGCACATGATCAATCAAGTCACATTTCATTCATTATAACCGAATTTCACCCACCATCAATGCAAGCAGTTCATAGAGAACAAAAAAAAACAGAGTAGCATACAGATAAAAAACAATGGTAATGGCTATTGGAACCACAAACTAATAAACGACAGCACAATCAAAATAGTAGTAAATAAAATCTCTACTTTGCATGTTTGCTCATTGCTGATTTGCAATCAGAAAAAATGCAACAAAATTTAGACCCACAAGGAACGTGAAAAATAGCATATAACATTATTATCTTGGCTTTCGATATCGATTCACTAACTCTCATTACCTATCTTGAAAAAAAACGAAAGTTTCAAGAGATTTCCAGAAAGCAATTACTGCAACTCTTACTAATGTCACCAATAGAAAAACAAAATCATGACTCATGACCATCATCTTCAAATCATTCATCTCTAAAGTAAAGTTCAACAACCAAATGCAACTGTTACTGTTACTAGTGTCTCCAACAGTCATGACTAGAGATCATTATCTCCAAATAATTCAAACTCAACAAAATTGTAGTGTATGGTAAGAGTTAAGTATATGAGAAGCCCCCTAACAAACTTAACCATTTCAAACGGTGAAGTTCAGCAAGCAAATTTTGCAACTACTAATTAACGAAGTCATGATCAACATCGCCAAATCATTCATCCTCGATAAAATGGTAAAAGCCCCCTAAGAAAGGTGATTTTATCTAGCAGTGCACAGCTCTTCCTAAGCTTGAAATTCTCCAGGTTCAAATCACACAAGCAATACAAAAGAATATCCAATCTAACGGCCAAGATAGAAAGATCTGAAACACGAAGTAACTGAAAAGAGCATCATATCATATGAACCTTTTTTAGCAAGTCAGAATTATCATTTCTGGCCTTTTCATATCCTGGAGGTGGAAAAGGGAAGCAGCGAGACATTGCATGAAACAGCAAAGTAAGATCTTTCAACAGAGGAAACAACTTCTAGTTTAATGAAGTGTTGTTCCAACACAGGAACAGACCAGACACTGTGCTCTTGTCCATACACCATGTCCTTGCAATCATTTCCAACTTAAATATTACTCCATAAAACCTCCAGAGTCAAATTCCCAAGTCAAGATTTGCTTTAGTTTGACAAATGTTAGACTTGGTAACACCAGAACAGGTATAAATGTTAAATTGTACTGCAATTAAGAATGAATTGACTTCAAGAACAGCCAGATAAGTTACTAGCAACTCTGATCTGGATGGCCACTCTGAAAATCAAAGCAAATTGATGCCAACAAATGAATCAAAACCTGCTGGCAAGCAAAAACGAATATCAGTAGCTGCCCTTTAACTAACAGAATTAACAACTAAAGCTTATAATGCAAAGCATCAATAAGGCAACAAACCAACTTGTATAGAGGCTTCAAAGTAGCTCTTCGCTTGCGACCAAACAGTAAATTTCTCTATCAGATTCAATGTGCGTGTGAGAACTGATCCCAAAATCACAACTTTCGTGGAAAACAGTATCTAAAACAAGTTCAATCTTCGATTATCTCTATTTACTATATGAATTTTCTTATCATAGCCCTGATACTCCAAAAAAACATAATAAGGGCTGATTCAAGTGATGATCCGATCAAACCCTAGAAGAAAAAGGAAGAAACAAACTAATGTCGAGCAAAGCACCAACTCAAACAAAAACGCAAATTCACAATCCCAAAACCATCAACAAGCACAGTAAAAGTTCTAAAACGACACAGTGAAGATTTTAATTGTTGAATTAAGAAAAGGAAGACAAAACAACTAGCTTTAATGGTGCTTTGAAATCAGGATTTCTATAAAAACAAAGGAAGAATAATTGAAAGTTCGCGATAAAATTAGGAAGTGGACAATGTATAAGCAGATGGGTAAGATCTCAAAGAGGTAAAGAAAGAAGCTTTAGAAAGAAGTCTGCGACAAAACCCAACATTTGGTTTTGGGTTTCAATGCAAATCTATAAGAAAGGGTTTGTTTGAGTGTAATCAGATCTTAAAATTAGAGGGGTTTTGTTGCTTGTTGAGAAGGGGAAAGGGTGTTTCTATTCTCTTCTCTCGGCATTAAAGATTGAAACTTTGATTTCTCTCTCACAATCTCCGAAAGGACACCTCAAAAGGGAAGGAGAAAAGAACGTAGGAGTATGTGGGCAAAGGGTATTTATAAAAGGAAGAGAGAGAAAGGGAGAGACGTGTCAAAAGGAAGAATCCAGACCAGGGGATGGAGAGAGAAAGTAACTGGATAGGTATTGGGCAATAGGGTTATATGGTTTTTGGTGCCATTTTTCACCTTGAATGAATTACACTTCACACTTAGAATTGGGCCCGTATTAATGGGCCTCAACAAGACTTATTGGTCCAATCCTAGGCCTACTACCTTTACCAGCCCAATGAAAATTTTTTTACTTCAAAATAGTACTTCAACCATAGGCCTACTACCTTAACCAGCCCAATGAAAATTATTTGGTTAAGAGGTCGTTTCTGCAAACTTTTAAGTTAGTCAAAACTGCTTAAAAATCGATTTTAAATTAAAAGTTACTTCAGTTAATTGTTTCTCTTGACTTTTTTATAACTTAAAAAGTTACTTTAAAGCTAAAAGTAAAAAGTAGGAATTTGTTACTTCTAAAAAATGACTTCTTTGGTTTAACTCACTAGTCACTGCTACTGTGCTCAACACAATTCCTTCCTTCGCCGTCGATTTCTACTCCGACGGCCGGTCGATGACAAAGCTACAAATGACAGGTTAGTTTTGTATTCCGCCGCAATTCATTCCCTTTCTATTTTGCTACTTCCATGCTTCTTCTCTTTACTGCAGCTTATATATTGTCTGGATATCTTAATGGTTATGTTATGTAGAAGTTTCTATTCTATTACAAATAGGAGAAATGGTTTCATTGTCCGGAGATGAACATTGTTTATTGGCTTTGGCCTTTGCTAGTAGCCTTAAATTACTTACGGGCTTCATTACATGGGAACTCAAGTACGCTAAAGTTTTTATTTTTCTATTTGAGCAACACAAGCTTACATAAAACAATTGAAATTGTTGCAATTTCTACAATAACCACTGTATGTCATTTTCAGTCTTTTCAACAGATTTTACAACTTAAAAGTGACTTAGAAATCAGTTTTCAAAAACACTTCAACAGCTTATAAGTGACTTAAAAATTAATTTTCCAGAGACACTTAACTACTATTAATGAATATCTTAAAAGTTAAAAAACACTTATAAGTAAAAAGTAAAAAATAAAAAGTTTGGAGAAACAACCCTGAAGAAAAATTGTTGTAATGATATGAACATTATTTTAAAGACTTCTTGACATAAGTATAGTATTTTTTGGGTATTGCACTGTTACTAAACGTTGTCTGGTTTGAATATGTTTGCATTATCTCTAAGAAAGATAAAAAGGCCTTTAAACATAAAGACAATAAAATTTTAGGACTAACAATTAAGTTTTAGTCTAATGATCACAACCTTATAGATTATTCAAGAATTGTATTTGTGAGTTCAAACCACACGATAAAGTTGACGAGAACTACCTCATGTTCCTGGAAAATAATCGAACATGCTAACCAATAAAACCGGCATGCCACCAGTCAGCCAATGACATGGCTGGTTGTTTTGATCGGCCATAGCATATCATGACGGGTCAACATTAATAGTCAGCTGGTTTTTTTGATCGGCCGGTAAATAGAAAGATTTGAAATATAAGGAAATTATTTCTCTCTAATATCGTGGCAATTGAATAAAATAATTTAATTAGGAAGATTTGAACTGACACGGAATTTTCATTTTAAAATAAATAAGGACAAGGACGAATTTACCCAAAAAAATTATTTCCTTAAAATATAAACTTTTCTAATATTTATATTTAGGTATTAAAATAATAATTTTAAAGTTTTCAAATATTCTATATTAAACTTATTAATTAATAGTTTTCAACTATATTTTGATTAAAATTATAATAAGAAATATTCAAGTTATAGTATATTTTCTGCCAATAAAAATTACTATTATAAACTAAGATAATAACTATCTAAACTCAAAAGATATATTTATATTGGAGAAAAATGAGGTTGGGCATAAAGTGGTTTTGATGGTTTAGATAAAAGTGAGTGATACTTAGCAATTCAGTATTTTTAAAGACAATTATACCAAATATAAACTTCAAATTTCATAATTATTATCCTCATCAATCTTACCTTCTCTGCATAAGCCATAAATCTTAAACTTTAAATTTCCTTAATTCGTGTATTGAAACCAGAAATTTTATATCCCTATGAGACACCAAGCCTTTAATTTTCATATCCAACAACAAATTTCTAGTCTTATTCAGTTCAACTTCCCTTTCTTCCACTTCACAACTTTATCTGTTTTTGCTCATTTTATGAAAAAGTACATGGCGACACCTGCAATGGCTATTGTTGTACCCAATACCAGTTTGAGTGGAGATTTTAGTGCCTGCAGATTTTTTTCCAAAAGCTTTGAACATCAAATTAATTTTGTAAATCTACGTCATGTGGCTGAAAGAGTTGGGAAGGGCTAAATCTATGGGATTTGTTGCAACAATCCTTTCAAGTTTCCTTCTTTAATATATTTGAAAAATTGTTTTGTGCAATTGCGCATGCATTAAACAATAAAGAAAATTAACATTTAACATTGTATGTAGGTTTGTGAAAAGCTTTATAAATTAGATTTTTCTCGATTCTAAAGGAAGTATCATGTCAAATAGCGGAACAAGATGATATTAACATTATTTTTCATTGAGTCAAAGCTGTTTTCCTCCATCATAAATTAAAAATTCACGCAACAACGATTCGCTTTTTCATATTATATCAAGAGGAATATGACTTGTCAAAATATGATATTAGAACTCTAAATGAGGGGACTAACTGATTAAGGAAGAGCTTAAATTGAATCTACATTATTTAACATTATCTGATGAAAAAATATTATTATTACCAACAAGTTTTCTTCTTAATATTGAATAATAATATAATGTCATGTTTTAGTTGACTAAGTACTGTTTTTTTTTTTCAAATTTATTGCTAATTGATACAACTCCAAATAATATTTTGGTCCTTGAGTCTTGACTTTACCACTTTTCCGGTTTAAGATATTCGCGTGGTTTTGATAACCATGCCACTTATATATTGACTATTCCATAACAATAATTTGTCAATTAAGCAATAAGATATAAATGGTTTACATAATAAAAATTTAATTTGTGATTTGATATAAAAATAAAATTTAAAATGATTCATTATAATCTTAAGATTGTTAAAGATAAAAATGAAATCATATAAATGTAGAGGTAGGAGTCATGCCTCTTCAACTTCACTTTAAAAGTAAGGTTGGAGTTGGGAAACGGGTATTTCATTTTCAATCTTAAATTTTACAGTTGTAAAGTGTAACTTTATTGTTACAACTTCAAATAATATTATGTTATTTTTTATTTATTATTTACCTTTGTTTTCTTTTATTTCAATTGATCCATGGTTGTTTTGAATTTGATAAAAAAAATAAAAAAATAGAATTTTATATTTTAAGTAAAGATGGAGGAATAAACACTATTATAAAAGTTTGTATGTAGTAAAAAGGTGATTTATAATTCGAGATGTATGGACAGTATAATGTCTTTTCAAATATTATGCCATGAAATGTAGTACGATTGTCAGTGGGATTTTATTAATGGAGCCGCTTCTCATGACCCAAAATAAATAAATGAGGTCGCTTCTTAAATGTTTTTTACGATAAATACATGGCCATCAAGCAATCCACGTCCCTACTCATGACAAAACGGAATATTCAAAAAGGTTAAAATTTGAAGTTCTTTAAAGTTAGATTTGTTATCTTGAAATTCTGAAAGTTGAATTAAATTTTTATTTCAGTGTAAATTTATAATTATATGTAGTTGAATTTAATTGAATTGAACTTAATTGAATTGTAGTTGAAGAGAATATGATCCTAGTTGCCAACCCCGTCAATGTAATGTGACGAAGGTTGACGAATGCATATTTGTTAAATTTACACGATTAATAGAGATTTTTCAAAATTGAGGTGATAAAAAGTTAGGGAGCTATGTACCAAGCTTCTTTAGGTTATAGCTATGTACCAAGCTTCTTTAGGTTATCTTATAATCTCTTAAATTAAGTTATCATATAGATCTTTCTTTCATCTCCTATCTTTCAAACATAGCTACTCATGAGAGCATCTTCAACCCTGTACTTCATATTTTTACTTCAAACTCTATAATTTGAAGTTGCTACGGTGTTTATTCTCCAACCTTTCACTTCACATTTCTACTTCAAAATATAATATTATTATTTTATTCCTTTCCACCTAACTTTTCACTATTAATATATTCCCTTAACTTTATCATCACTTTTATAAATATTTTCTGTAAATCATATTTTATTAATTAATAAAAACATAAATAAATTCATATAATACCCATAATTAATGGTATTATTAATTTTACAAAAAATATTATATTATGTATTTGTGTTTTAGTTGTAATATCTAAGTTTATTGTGTTTATGTTTAATTGTTAATCCTAATGTAATGTTAATTTTAGTTGTAATATCTAATTGTGTTTATGTTTAAATGTTAATTCTAAATGTAATGTTACATTTTATGTCATGGTTTAATGAGTAAACAAATTATTTTATGGTATTACTCATAATTTATTTTTATTAATTACTTAATGTATATTTTAGACACCACAAAATAACACACTTATAATTTAGTCAAAAATAAATTTATATTACATAATCCACAACATCACAATTTTACATTAATCAAAATTATAAAAAAAATAATATTACAAATATGTACTACAATTATTACATACAAAAAAAATACATATATAACTTATAAAACTTAAAAAAAAAGAACAACAATTATCTAAATAAAAGAAAAGAAAAAACAAAAAAAGTTATATTATTTTAATTTTTAGAGTTGCTACAGTGCAACTTCAAAAATGAAGTTGCATTGTCGCAACTCTAGATTTTGAAGGGGAATATGAAATGCCATTGGTATTTCATATTTTGTCCAACCCCACGTGAGGTTGGAGATGGCCTGACATATGGTTAATTTTTTTTGAAGCCCCTCTAGAGGAACATTGTATCCCTATTGAAGGAAAAAGATGGAGGCAAGTGAAAATTTAGGAACGGACGTTCAACTAGGTTGATGTACTCACTTGCCTACAAAACACTTACCTCTCTTTATTAATAAAATTCAAATTCTGCTCACAAGATGAGAGCAATGTTGGACATCAATTACAACCTATAGGTGATTCGGAAATAATCAAATCTGATCCCAGCAAGTCAACGTCTATTACAATGAAAAGCAACGCAAAATAACAGCTAGCTACCGACAAATAAGAATCACATTCGAAACATTATGTAAATGAAAGCAACGAGCTCGGACAAACCAGCACATGTAGATACTTGTATAGAGGTACTCTTCCGAGTTATTATTGCCATAAAAAACAAACTTGTTGCGCCTTTCCATATAACCCAAGCGATGAAATACCACAGTGCAGTTCCAAAATCCCTACCCAGTCTAGGAGCAAAATGACTTCGTCACATTTGTAAGAATACATACCCATTCAACGGAATTGTTATACAAAGGCCAAATAGCCCAAAAACTTCTCTCCGTATACGGTAGCTAATGAAGCAATGAAACAAAGCATGATCACCTGAGTCCTCCATATCATAAAATGGGCACCTTTCATCAATAACCGATTCACATATCCGATAAACAAAGAAAACAACCATTTTTCATATATTTTGAGTTGAATTTGTGAACTGTGATCAAACTATAGATAGTTTAGTTTACTATTCCTTTATTATTATTATTATTATTATTATTATTATTATTATTATTACTATTACAAGTAGTATACGCGTTGTGCTGAACAGAAATTGAAAAGAAAAATCCTAAAAAAGATATATTCATGCCCAAAGAATAAATTAAATAGCAAATAAACACAACTTTGTCACATAGATTTAAATCATAACCTCTCTTATTAAATGAAGGGCTTGATTTCAATCAACATTACCATACAACACTAATTAAACGACAAAGCTTTCATTAGGCAAAAGACTGATGAATGTCTTGAACCAAGTCATCAATAAACTTGTCTTGTTCTTCTCCATTCAACAAAAACTCTTTCAACTTTTCATGATTCAATCTCAACATTTTCCCCGGCTCTTTATCGACGTCCACCATCACTTTCCGGACAGCTTCTTCAACGTCCAGTTTCCCAAAATACCCATCCTCGCCTCTCCTATTTACTTCCACACCAACCTTCAAATCCTTACTCATAAGCTTCGAATTCAAGAACTGATCTCCCTTCAGTGGCAGAAGCACAATTTGACAGTCATTTATTACAGCTTCAATTAAAGAACTAAATCCGGCATGACACAGAAAACATCCCACGTTTTCATGTCCTAAAATGAGCTTCTGTTGAACCCAACCTGTGTGCACTATTCCTCTATCTTTCACCCTATCGGCAAACCCCTCCGGCAGTGTTCGTTTCAGCTCATCTTCGCCGTTGAATCCCGCCGGGAAGTTCAGCACCAAAATGAACGGTAATCCGGTTAGTTCTAAACCCAGAGCAAGCTCTTGTATCTGTTCATCTTTCAAAAACGTTTCGCTCCCGAAAGAGCAGAAAATCACATTCTTCAAACTGAACCGGCTCAGCCAATTTCGCCATTTTCCGTGGAGAACTCCGGTGGCCGGAGCCGGAACCAATGGACCGGATAAAAGAACTCTCTTTCCATACTGGTTCCCGATGTATTTCAGGTAAGCTCCTTCGATTTGATTGCAGGTTTTGAATAACAGAGCATCTGAAGCAGAAATAGTATCTAAAACCCTATTAAACACACTGGGGCCGCCATTGGAGCTCTTGAAAACGTAGAAAAGATCATCGGCTTCAAATCTGCTGATAGAAGTAATTGATCCCGAAGGAAAACCAGGCGGAGGAGTTAAAAGATCGGAACTTTTTTCAGTCTGAGATCTAGAAGGAACCATAACATAAGCAGCAGAAATGGCAGAAAACACAGAGAAACCGATTGATTTAATCCCCAAATCAGAAGCCAAACTCGGAATCCAACCTATTAGCTGATCAAAGACGATGAAATGAGGACGGAGTTGAGACAAAAGAGCTTTGATCTGCGGCTGCATAAGGTCAATAGCTTTCTTGAGGAGTTCAGCCATTAATGGAGTCATTTGAGCAGTGCTATCAAGTTCAGGGGGGAGACCTTCAACAGGAGGGATTGAGAGAGGGGTAATTTGGGCAGATTGGGTGAGTGAAAGAGAAGATTGAATGCGAGGAATGTTGCCTGCAGCTGAGAGGAAAGAGATTTTGAGGCCACGGGAAGAGAGGTTGTTAGCAAGCTGAACAAAAGGGCTTATGTGACCAAATGCTAGCCATGGAAACATCACAATGTGAAGCTCTGCTTCACTGCTAATGCCTGCCATTAATGTCTTTTTCTCAAGTTTTTGTTTGGATGGATGAATGAATGTGGGCTCAATATATTGAAACTGACAGTGGAGAGAGAATTTTTAGAGTAATCCAGCCACGA